>JAGKTI010004585.1:0-26271 GCA_018397915.1 Birgus latro
AGTATGCAGGCCTGTGGCCTTTGGTTCCTTCTTCCTTGCATAAAAAAAAAAAAAAAAAAATCTCTCCAGGCACACCCCGCTCACCAACCATTCCATCCACCTTCACATTCCTAACTTTTCCATTTAAATCTCCAAACAAAAACACTCTCTCAATCTTTTCAAACTTTTCCAAGAATGCTTCCACATTTGTCCTAAACTCTTCTCTCACTCTGCTTGCACAGTCTTGCATTGGCGCATACACGCACACAATCGCCCACATTTGTTGTCTAACTATCACTCTTACCCACACAATCCTTGAGCCAACTGATCTATTCTCTCTTATATTTTCCTTTCATCTGTTACCATATTTTCTTGCGAATGAAAGTGTCCCAGGGTCTGTAGGTCATCACAACGATGACTAATAACAATGAAGAGGAGTAATTTTTGGAGCCAGAGGTAGACTGTATTTGTGCATTAGCATGTGGCCCCAGTTTTGGCTTCATTCTCAATGTGATAACTCTTCCATTACTAGATAAACCAGACACAGTGGTGTACAAGGTATGCCCTATGGCACTATCACTGAGTCCTCTCTAGGCAGGGGTGGATGAGACAAAAGTCCACAGGAGGTGGGAACGGAATCGGACGAAAGGTTTTAAGAAAACATTGTCTTACACTTGGCAGAGTCACAAAGATGACTGAGGTATGGTTGGCTCAGTTGGTGGGAGTCCCTCCCTAGCTTTTAGTGATGAGATAAAGTGGTGGCCACTTCAAATTGTGCAGGGAATACAAGCATGGTTCCTACCAACACCTGGCGGTCTCACCCACATTTTTTGTATCAGTCCATACCGATACACGGCTGTTAGGGGTTATGTAATATAGGCCAAATATCAACTATCCCATTATTCTACAAAAGTATCGTTGCTATTGTACTGTGTATCACCTAATATACTAAATGAAAATACTGTAAATATTCTTGTTGTTGTTGCTTTCCTTTGGTCGATCTGGCCATGCAGACCCACCTTCCTATGGAAAATAGCACCTCATCAGCCAGGGTAAGAACAGGCTTCCATTTGACAAAGTGCAGGAAATAAGGAGGCACAGCCCCCTAGGGGATGAGTTGGCTATAGGGGATATGTACGAGCAGTAGCTTCAACTCGGACTCTGACTACCTGGTAAACGTGGTTGAGCTCCCTGTCTGGGAGTGTTGTACGATCGCCCAAAGAAGTGATGACTCTCTTTCATTAAGTTTCGGGCAAAACTCCCTGGGTCTGGCAATATTCATTTAGGAGACAGAAACAGTCTTTGCCTGCCCTGCAAACATTATTCATGGTGTAAAAAAAATTAATCTTGTGAAAATACTAGTTAAGTTTAGCATTTATTTTTTTTAATAGATCAATCCAAAAATAAATAAATAGTGACATCTGGCATGTTTTCATGACTCATGCCAGCAGTTACCAATGAAGCGATTTTCCCACTAAATTTAGAGATTTCGAAAGCAGTCTAGCTGGTATAAAATAATTACATTTCTCTAGCCTTTTTTTTTTTTAGGTCGCCCATTTTTTTTTTTTAGGTCTTGCCCATTTTTTTCCGTTAATTTCCCTCAGTCTGGCGGATTTTTACCGCATCTGAGACTAATTTAGCGGATTTCAATAATTTTTCCTTTGGCAACAATGCACGGCAGGCCTTCCGTCAGTCATTACCACGCCAGGGGAGGGAGAGGATGTCTCTACCTTTGTTGTGGTTCCCCCCTCCCCCTTATTTTTAATATAATTCTTTTTGGTTTTATCTTCATTGTCGCATTCATGCTTTTGACTATCAACCTCTCCCTCTTTAGTTCTTCCATGCAACTACCCTACATGTTTTATAACATGTTGGAATTTCGTGTGAATAAAAATGACCAGTTTTCCACTTATGATTGCACTGGTTTCACTAATGTCACTGAATGCCGGCAGATTAATTTGCTTCTTGATAGCAACACAAGTGGAAAGTGGTTGTTCTTGGACACATGTATTAATCCATCTGTCTTGTCTTGTGCTACGAGGGGCTCCAGTAGCAAATTTCCTATGTTCTCCCTTTATATCGCTTATCTATCTGTTAACTGTCAAGGTGCCAGTATATCTGTCTTACTGGAATATTTGCTAAATAGAGAGCAATAATCTGCTTGCATCGATAGGCTGTAGTTTCTTGGCGACGGCCCATCTTGCTTTCAGCACTTACGGGTTTACCAGCGTGAATATCATCCCACATAGAGAATTAAATGTGGATAATAATATACCTTTAGATGTTTATTTTTCTTATTTGATGGCACTACTGATTTCAACATTACGATTATCTGCGGGGTTTATTTTATGAGACATATTTCCTTCAGTATTGTTGATTTTGAATGGAAAATAAGTATTAAGAGAGTTTCTTCGTATTTTAACCATGAAACTGTTGAGCGATAGGAAGTGCGTTTTACATTCTTTCGTACTGCTAAGCCTCAGCTTTAGTGTATTGTGGTTTCCTCTTCCGTAATTCGATATATGCATGGAAAAAAACTAATATATTACTTTTTGGTATTGTTTACCCAAATACTGCTCTTTCCGGTGTGCAATACAGAAAATATAACATGGCTGTGACAGTTGCCAGACACCACTTTGAGCGAAAGGTACTGGGAATCGGGTCATCACTTCTTTGGGCGATCGTAAATGGCCAGCTACCAGGCCTTGACACAATGTCATTCCCATGGCAGTACAGTACTGTCACTTCAAGGACGATGGTAACCAACCACCTGCTACCTTTTTACTAGACTAACAGGTGCTATGAATTGTCTGAGGGCAACCCAGGACTATAAAGGGCAGAGGTATTTTTCTTCCCTAAACTGGATGCATGCTCCAGTTGCTTTGGGCGTGAAAATAATTCCTATAGCTACTATAAGGCTGGTGAAAACTCTGGTACAATACAGCCTGCAATAACAGAAATACAGCCTGCAATAACAAAAACATTAATACATTTAAAGGATGGAAATAAAGTGGGTATAATTTGAAACATGCAGATCCTGTAGCAACGTGGAGTAGACGGTAGCACAAGTCAAGCAGGGCAACTCTCCCAAAGTGGATGGAAAGCTGATGACAGGGAGAGCTGGAGCTCCCATTTCATCAGCCCTCAGGACTTGTTCCTGACCATCCCCCTTTGCTGAACTTTTTCAGTGTCTCAGTAACACAGAGAGTAGGCCAGCATGCTCTCCAATACAAGTTTCTCTAACTGTCAGCACCAAACTACATGCATGCTACACACACTTCCTTTTCAAAATTAATAAAATGGCGACAAATAACCTAGCCTCAGAGTCCTCAGGGGGAGGAGACCATAAATGCCCCCACCATCCGCCCCTCTCCATGTGATGACTCAAGAAGCAGCCTGGAACCACTGTCTGACTCACTCCTTCTTCATTTCTGTAACATTCGCGGCCTTTCCTCTAACTTTCGCTCTGTTGAGCACCACCTCTCCTCCTCTAAACCTCACCTTCTCTTCCTCTCTGAGACTCAGCTGTCTGAGGCAACTGACAGCAAACCCCTTTCTGTATCCTCCTACTTTCTCTATTCTCATTTCAAAGCCAAAGGTGGCTGTTGTGTATATGTACGCAACGATCTATCTTGCTCTTGTGGTCCTGAACTTGATTCTTCTGAATTCTCTACTCTCTGGCTTCGGCTCCCCTGTCATTCTCTGACTAAATATATCTGTTCTGTTTACTTATCTCCTAATTCTACTGACTATCAAAAATTCTTTGACTATCTTACTTCTACGATGGAACACATTCTATCCATTTCTCCTTTCTCTGAAATCTCCATTCTAGGAGATTTCAATGTTCACCACCACCTTTGGCTCTCCTCTCCTTTCACTGATCCACCTGGTGAACAAGCCTACATCTTCTCTATCCTTCATGACCTAGAGCAGATTGTACAGCACTCTACCCGTATCCCTGACCGCTTTGGAGAGAGTTCCAACATACTTGACCTCTTCCTAATAACTAATCCTTCTGCTTACACTGTTAATCTTTTCTCTCCGTTGGGCTCCTCCAACCATAACCTTATTACCTTAACCTGTCCTATCGCTCCGGTACGGCTCAGAAGACAGTGCTGAAATTGACAAAGTGGTTATGTCCATCGTTTCCTCCGTGGACTCTTAAGGGTTTGACTCAGATCACAAAGGGGACCAGCCAACCACATCTCGACAGTGACTACGGAGAATGGGGTCTGCGGGCACCGGGGGCAGCGAATGTGGCCAGCAGAGCCAACCTGGTTAGTGACCTAAACTTTTTTTTTATTAACGCCTGGGAACCTTTCATATGTACAATAGAACCCCGGAATTCGTATACAAATCGTTCCTGGAGGCTGTACGAGTTGCGAACTGTTCGAAAACCGAATCTTTTTTCCCCCATAAGAACCAATATGTTTTGCATTACAGTAATCCATTCTTGAGTATGGATGAAATGGTAGATTTCGCCATACCATAATGAATGGCAGGATCGGAGTCATGGGTTCCACTTTCAAACTTTGCAATGAGTTCTTTTTTCAGCTCAACTGTAGTAGTAGTAGTAGTAATTGTCGCATGATAAATTACGTATTTTTTTTAGAAAACTGTACATAATCATGGGCCCTAAGAAGATTAGTGGGGCAGCTGGAGCTAAAAGAAAAGCAGTGAGAACAACAATTGAGTTGACTGGCTCTGTATGGTTGAGGTCCAGATTATAAAAACACACACACACACACACAAACAAAACGGTATATACAGGTTGTCCCAAGACCTAATATATGGTACAGCTGTACTTACTTTAGGAGGTGATTCTTTGCCTACTGAGTGAGAAAAAATCAACATGGGACCAATTATTAACTAATAAAAAGTTATTGAACCAATTATTAACTAATTAAGAGATAAATTTTCCTGACAGCTTTGTAAGTAGGTTATGAGGGAGATCATTTTGCCCACAAGGTCATCAAGTGTAGCTCCTAAATGGTTGAGTCTTGGACCCATTCTGATACAGAATTTTTTACACAAAACTGACCCAGTCTCTAAAGTTAGCATTAAGTGCTGGGATACACAGTATGATATTATAAATGCCATAAAACGTATGTATGCAAGTGTTCAATCTGATTGCAGGAAAATGCACACAGTAATTGTTTTATAAAATATGATGAGGACTGGATGTATTTGGAAATAAACCCAATGAGTAGGTGGTGGCGACCATCATCCACTTACTTGATGTAGTGCTGCCTACTTCTTCCTTAGGCTTTATCATTCTTTTTCTGTGCCTGCCCTCCTCTCTTCATATTTCTCCCTTCATTCCTATTGCTTCTTATTGCTTTTCTTTCCTTTACAGGTGGCTTTACATTGAGTGACAAGCCAAATGGTTTCCTGTAAACCAAGAAACCATTTACAACACTGGGTGGTAACCATATAACCAAACCATATGTTCTTCCTACGAGTCAACAAGTGGGTTGGTGGAGGGTTAGTGCCCCTCCCCGTAAAACAAATAACTCAAAGTCAAATGGCCACCTTTTACAGGATTATGGCATCTGGCGATAGATAGATAGAGAATAATTATAATTGGTTTTGTGGTTGCTAGTCACCGTTACTATCAGTAATATATGCAGTACTGTACTGGATGGATAAATATGATCTCTGAATCCTTTTTCCAGACTAAGTTGCCATCCCCCCTCTCCCCCTCCCCCCCCAAAAAAATGATCAAAAGTAATCATAAAACAACTTCATGCTGAAGATGGAGGGGAATGATATGCATGATGGCTAGTTTAGAAACAGAATACCATAAGTGAAAGAAAAGTAACAACATACTTTTCTTTAATCGAGAGTATGGTAGATTACTAGTGGAGATGGGAGAAAAAGTAAACAGATGGAGAGAACACTTTAATGAACTGTTGAACAAAGAGAAAGAAAGTAATGCAAGTATAAGTGGCTGGGGAATGGTAGGGAGAAGGAGGGTTGTGAGAAGAGAGGAAGAAATCAGTAGGATGGAAGTGGTGGAAGCAATGAAGAAAGTTAAAATGGGGAAAGCCCCAGGAATTGATGGAGTGTGTGTTTAATGCTGAAGCATGGGATAGAAATAGTAATAGAATGGATGTGGAAGATGTGCAGATTGGCTTGGGAGGAGGGTAGAGTCCCGGAGGATTGGAAGTCAGGTATAATTATTCCTCTGTACAGTGGAAAAGGGGAAAAAGCAGTGTGTGGTAATCATAGGGGCATTTGCCTTCTCAGTGTAATAGGAAAAGTATATGGTAGGATACTTATTGACAGAATTAGGGAAATAAAAGAGGAATTAGTTGGAGAAGAACAGGGAGGTTTTAGGAAGGGAAGAGGTTGTGTAGACCAGATATTCATTCTTAGATCCTTAGTGGAAAAGTTTCTAGAGAAGGGCAAGAAGTTGTATGCAGCCTTCATGGATCTGGAGAAAGCATATGACAGGGTGGATAGACAAGGATTGTGGAAGGTATTAAGAATATATGGAGTGGATGGGAAGTTGTTGAAGGCAGTGAAGAGTATGTATGAGGGTGCTAAGGCTGCAGTGCGTGTGGATAGCAAACTGAGTGAATCTTTCCATTTGAAGGTTGGATTGAAACGAGGATGTGTCATGTCTCCATGGCTGTTCAATCTGTACATGGATGGGGTTATAAAAGAGATACAAGGTCGGGCAGTGGATGTTGGAGCGGCCCTAGTGAGACAGGGCAGTGTTTGAAAACTCCCTGTACTGTTGTTTGCAGATGATACTGTGTTGTTGAGTGAAGATGAAGGGGAGCTGCAAGGCTTGGTAGATGAGTTTGGAAGAGTGTGTAAGAAACGGAATCTAAAGGTGAATGTAGGGAAGAGTAAAGTGATGGTCTCTGGGAAAAGTGAAGCCAGTGAATGTACAGTGAGACTGGATGGGAAGTGTTAGTGCATGTTGTAGTTAGTGTGTGCGCGCGCACATACACCTGCTAAGTCGTGAGTGATGACGTCATCGGAAGGTTCTTGTGGTATGCAACCAAGGACCTTGGGCAGTTCACGTTGTGAGGCTGGTGAGTGTGGTTTGCCTAGTCTGACAATGGTAGCAGAACGTAGTTCAAAAAATGGCGTCGTGTTCGACCAAGAGGCCTCCAAAACTTGAAAATGATTCTGCTTATGAGAACTGGAAAAAAGACATCAACATTTGGTGCGAACTGACGGACTTGGCTAAAGAAAAACAAGCCTTAGCTATTCACCTGTCATTGTCTGGAAGAGCGAGGGTGGCGTCTTCGCAGATTGATGCGGATGTTCTGAAGAAGAAGGATGGTGTTCAGACCTTACCGAAAAAATTAGACAGTTTATTTCTCGTGGACAAAGGACCTCGACAGTTTACAGCGTTTTATGAGTTATACAGCTTCAGAAGAGCCGGTGATATGAACATTCGTGAGTTTGTGACAGAATTTGAGCATGTTGATTTCAAATTTACAAAGCAGGACATGGAACTGCCAAATTCTGTGATGGCTTTTATGCTCTTAGCTGCATGCAAACTTCCAGACAGTGCGCAACAACTAGTGATGTCCGCAATAACTGAGGTGACATACGAAAACATGAAATCTGCCCTGAATCGTATTTTTGCTGGTGAAATTGGCAGGGAGAACGAGGCATCGGTGTCCGCCAGGGAGGTGAAAAGCGAACCAGTATTTTGGAGTGACGAAGTTGAGGGTGAGGAAACGTTTTATGCTGGAGGTACTCGACGAGGACGGAGAATGTTGCGGGGTGGTGCAGTACATGATCGACGTCGTGGTAGTGGCCGATGTTCAACCGTATCTGCTAAAATTCCCCAACGCTCATCCACCAGCAGGAGGCAGAACCCACTTGGGTCTGACAGAAAGGTATTGAGGTGTTTCGTATGCGATTCTAGATTTCATTGGGCACGTGACTGTCCGGATGTAGGCGAAAACGACACCAGTCGAGAAGAAAATTCTGAAACTGTGCATCTGTCATTATTTATGGGCTATGCGGATGATGCCGCTAGTAGAGGTAAGTTACAGACTCTAGTAGAAGAATCTAAGGGAAGTGCGCTTCTAGACACAGGGTGTTCTACAACTATGTGGAGTTGAATGGATCAATTGCTAAATGAGCTCACTGATTACAAACGTGAAGCTATAAGAGAAGAAGCAACATCCTCAACGTTTACTTTTGCTGATGTTGTCACAGTTTCTTCCCTCAAACGAGTTACTCTGCCCTGCTACATTGGAAATATGTGTGCAACCATCGTGACTGATGTTGTGGACTGCAATATTCCCTTGCTGTTGAGTAGACGTTCCATGAAAAAAGCAAAAATGTTGATTAACCTTGGAAGTGACCAGGTCAAAATCTGTGGAACTATCATTGATTTAAAGTCCTAATCTTCAGGCCATTACTTGCTTCCAATTTCTTTATGACTAGGTCGTGAATTTTGTGAAACAATCATGTTGGCATCTCTTGGGGGAGATGTAGAAAAAAACGCTTTGAAGCTTCACAGGCAATTTGGACACCCAACATCAGCAAAATTAATTAAACTGATCACAGATGCGGGAATTAAAAGTTCAAAACTGGAGCGGGCTATCAAGGCTATATCTGATGCTTGTACTGTCTGTTGCAGATTTAAGAAAGCCAAGCCCCGACCCGTAGTCAGTTTGCCCATGGCTTCTAAGTTTAACGAAGCCATAGCCATGGATTTAAAATCTTGGGGAAGGCATTATTTCTTAGTCCTTGTTGACTTGGCGACCAGGTATTGTAATGCGATAGTAATCGCGGATAAGTGTGCGCCCACCATTATCAAAGGAATACTGTATTTCGGAGCTGGATTGTTGTGTTTGGCACACCTAGAAAAATTCTTACAGGCAATGGCTGTGAATTCAACAATGCAGAAATGCCAGCACTGGGAGAGGCCTTCAATATCAAGATCATGACAACGTCTGCAGAGAGTCCTTGGAGCAACGGAGTCTGTGAGCGTCAAAATGCAGTCATCGGTGACATTGTTAGGAAGATAATGGCTGATAGCCAGTGTGAATTGGATGTGGCCTTGGCATGGACAATATCGGCAAGGAATGCTCTCACCAACTACTCAGGCTTTTCTCCTAACCAACTTGTTTTTGGTCAAAACCCTGGCCTGCCTATTGTGTACGCAAATGATCCTCCAGCCTTGGAACCTTCATCACCATCGAAAATTGTGAGAGACAACTTGAAAGCTCTTCATTTAGCTAGACAAGAGTTTATAAAGACCGAATCAGATGAACGTTTGGCTAGGGCTCTGCGGCACAATGTACGTTTGAGTGACCTAAATGACATCCGAAATGGAGATGAAGTCTTCTACAAAAGAAATGACAGTCATGAGTGGCACGGTCCCGATATTGTAATAGGCAGAGATGGGAAACAAATTCTGGCGAGACACGGCGGTGTCTACGTGCGAGTGCATGTATGTTGTCTAGCGTGTGCGCCAGAGCAAGATGCTACAGTTGAAAGTGGTGTCAGCAGTGATGAGAACAATGTTGTCCAGGAGAAGCCTAATGACGATCCTCCGCAAGTTTTGAATGACTATCCACTAGATGACGAGTCAGAAGATGGTGTGGTTCCAATTGATGAGCCTCCCACAGTTTCTGTTCTGATTCATCAGCCTCCCAAAGTTTCTGTTGGTCAACATATAAAGGGAATACATTCAGAAAGTGAAGAGTTGGTGTCTGGAAGGATTATGAGTCGGGCAGGTAAAGCCACTGGAAAGTACAAACACTGCTATAATCTGAAGAGGGACTCTAACGGCAGCATTGATTGGACAGATTTGGAGAAGGATCTTAGCGAATGGGAAGTGGTTGATGATGACGCAGAAATGCTTGTTTTCAACTAATAGGCCGTATTATGCACTAAGGAAAATGAAATTACAAACTGGCAGAATAATGATGTGTATGAGGAAGTAGATGATGTTGGACGAGGTGCCATAACTGTTCGATGGGTTGTGACGGAAAAACTGAAAAATGGATAAAGCCTATTGTTAAGGCCCGCTTAGTCGCCAGAGGATTTGAGGAAGACACAGTGGATCTCCGAAAAGACTCGCCTACTTGTTCAAAAGAAGCAGTGCGTTTGGCACTTTCTTTGGGCTCCACCAACCATTGGTATTGCCACACTATGGACGTGAAAGCTGCCTACTTGCAAGGTAACGACATTGAGAGAGTTGTTCATTTACGTCCTCCGCCTGAATATGCAAATGGTAAGTTATGGAGACTAAAGAAAACTGTTTACAGCCTTTGTGATGCTGCTAGGCATTGGTATCTGCGCATAAAAGATCAACTGTTCAGTCTCGGAGCTAAAGTGTCATCACTGGATTCAGCGCTGTTCTCTTGGAGAAATGGTGGCAAAGTCGAAGGCATTATATATGCATCTATGTCAACGACTTCCTTTGGGCTGGCACACATGAGTTCGAACAGCAAGTGATAAACCGTTTGAGTCAAATATTTCTCATCGGCAGTTCAGAATCAAAAGCCTTCAAATACGTTGGTCTCAATGTCATCTCCAACATCGATGGCAGCATAACGCTTGACCAATTCCAGTATGCTTCATCTTTGAAACCAGTCACACTGAGTAAACATCGTGCAGCAGTAAAATCAGGGGAGCTACCTGAGTCTGAGAAAACGGAGTACCGAGCATTAATTGGGCAACTCAACTGGATTGCCACACACACTCAGCCAAATATTGCCTTTGATGAGTGTAAGTTGAGTGTCAATAGCAACCGAGCTACCGTAGCAGATTTGCTTAGACTCAATAAGGTGATCTCAAGGGTGAAGACTGACAACACAAAGCTATACAGTCCAAGAATGGGGCCAATCGAGGACTTTCATATAGAGTGCTTTTCGGATGCCTCATTTGCCAACCTTGTAGGCAATGGATCTCAGGGAAGTTTTGTGATCTTCCTACGAGATGCTAGTGAGGCAAGATGTCCTATATTATGGCAGACAAGAAAGATCAGGAGGGTCGTCAAATCTACCTTATCTGCTGAGGCGTTGGTGCTGCTTGATTTTTTTTTTTTTTTTTTTTTAATGCATGGAAGAAGGAACCAAAGGCCACGGGCCTGCATACTGTTCCTTCCAAGAAAAAGCAAAAACAGTACAAAAGAGAGCCAAATTCAAGATCCGTTCAGTTCGAGATGCCTGGACACACTGCGTTTGAAAGACTGGAGATCATAGGAAGTAGGAAATACAGACAGAGGAAGACAGTTCCAGAGTTGACCAGTTGCATAAATAAAAGACTGGGAGTAACGGTTAACTCTTGCATTAGAGAGTTGGACAGAAAAGGGATGAGAGTTTGTTGCTAGACGGGTACTACGTGCCCGTCGTAGAGGTGGAGGGATGCAAGCAGACAGTTCAGAGGAACAGTGACCATTGAAGTAGCGATAGAAGAGAGATAAAGATGCAACAGTGCGGCAAAGAGACAATGGTTGAAGGGAATCAGTAAGAGGAGGAAAGTTAAT
Source organism: Birgus latro (assembly GCA_018397915.1). NCBI lineage: Eukaryota > Metazoa > Arthropoda > Malacostraca > Decapoda > Coenobitidae > Birgus > Birgus latro. Next base: position 11,456 of record JAGKTI010004585.1, read on the forward strand.
GAGACGAAAAGGAATGTGCTGAGACTGCTGTATATCTCGCCAACATATTGCGTGAGGTTTCTGGATGTGGAAAGATCAAAATAAGGTGTTTCGTCGACAACAAGAGTATGGTGGATGCCCTTTACTCCTGTAGGAGCGTAGAAGACAGGAGATTGCGCATTGATATTGCTGTATTACAAGACATGTTGGAGCGAGGGGAGATTGATGAAGTATCTTGGGTGGATACATCACAACAACTGGCTGATTGTCTCACCAAGAAAGGTGCCTCGACCGAGCGGCTGCGTGCAGCAGTCAGCCGAGACTAGAAAGTTTATAATACTTCAAGCGACATCACATATCGGTATGTGGCCACAGACTGGGTCTTGATAGTAATTACACAATAGTGTATGTATTGGATACATAGTGCGTATCGGGTGTTGATGGTACTCACACAAAAATCTATGTATTGGATACATAGTGTGTATCAGACACAAATAGACCATCCAGCTTCGTCCTTGGAATCTTTCGTCAAATTAAGAAGAGAGGACAAGAGTGTTAGTGCATATTGTTGTTAGTGTGTGTGCGCGCACACACACCTGCTGTCACAAGTGATGACGTCATCGGAAGGTTCCTGTGGTATGCAACTGGGGACCTTGGGCAGTTCACGTCGTGAGGCCGGTGAGTGTGGTTTGCCTAGTCTGACAGGAAGGATATGGAGAATGTGAATGCATTTAAGTACTTGGGTAGTGTGATGAGTAAGGATGGAAGTCTGGAGGGTGAAGTGCTCGAAAGGGTGCAGCAGGAAAGGAAGGTTGCTGGTTCGTTGAAAGCAGTGATACGAAACAGGGAGGTGGGCATGGAAGTGAAAAAGTTGTTACATGACAGTATTGTGATACCACCTCTAACATATGGAAATGAAGCTTGGACCCTGTTGGAAGGACAGAAGTCAAGAGTGAGAGCAGTGGAAATGAGTTATTTGAGAGAAGCATGTGGAGTCACATGGAGAGACAGACTAACAAATGAGGAAGTGAAGGAGCATTGTGGTGTGGTTGTGGACATGATAGGAAGCGTTAGGAGAAACACGTTAAGGTGGTTTGGGCATGTGGAGAGGATGGAGAGTGAAAGACTGACGAGAAGAGTGTATGTGAGTGAGGCAGAGGGGGCGAGAGGAAGGGGGAGGCCGAGGATGAGATGGAGGGATGGAGTGGAGAGGCATATGAGAGAGGGGGGCGTGAGTTGGGAGCGAGGTAGTGAAATGGCGGGGGACAGAGCGACATGGAGGCGATTTGTTTGTGGCCACCCCGTGTGGGATTGAGGTGTCTGGCAATAGATAGGTAGATAGATAGAGAGTATGGTTGTTAATTTTACAGATATGAAGTGGTTTGCTAGTTAGCTACAGTATAGTTATATTCATAAAATTTGAGAGTCAGTTACAACCCCCTCTTCTCTGGGTCATGTTACTTGGAGACTAACGAAACTCCTTTGCATTAATGAAAGAAATACCAAGTTGAATGGCTGTTTCACTTATGAAAAGTTGATGATGTTTGTGACTAACAACAGACTCAAAGAGAACAATAGCTGTCTTCCAAGATATAATTATCCAAAACGAGCTTTGAAATGAATGCATCATTTTTCTCAAGAAATTGGAAAAGTGGGGATGATAAACTCTATGGAGATTTTTGATGGAAAAAATTACTTCTGGAAAACAAACTGTATTTATCACATAATTTCTGTTTCCTTCTCTGACATGCACGTCACCAGCACAACAGTGCGAGCTGGCATCTGTGAAACTTAATAACGGTTATCAGGAATGAACACAAAATAAGCAGAAATAATCCATCACTTAGGGGTCCTCTCAAGCCAGCAGGTGTCCCAACCAACTGCTTATGTCATATGTACAACTTCATCTAGCAAAAAAAATTAATGGTCTCTGCTGGACAGTAGCCTCATTCATCTGTCTTTTAACCAGGAAGTTTAACTTTGTATGTCATGTATTTTATAAAGAAAACAATACAGTATATAGTACTGTATACAGAATATCCATGTCTTAAGTCAACACTGCAAGAGTTAAACATATTTCAAGTACACAACTACTGTATATGAAATGCAAATTATTGAGGCCATTAATTAAAAAAAAAAAAAAAATCATCCATAAATCTAAACTGCTTAGTTTCTTGAATATGAACCAGATTCTGTATATTCAATGAAGGAAGCCACTGGGGTCCACACCAGCGCTTGTCGCGGTCTGGATTTGGACCGCGGTCCAGTATTTGAGTACCACTGGATTTGGTTAACTTTTTCCACCCACCAAAGAAAGTATAAGATAATATAAGAAAACAGAGAAGGAAAGGAAGACCTATGTTGCACATTTACCAATTTTAAAACAAAGGGCTTGTTGCTACAACAAGTTGAGAGGACAAATAACAAAATCCATAAGGTAAAGAAGTTGCATTTGAGAAAGCATAAGCCTTTACATTTACTGAGGCCAGACCAGAGACCTTCTTTACTACTGATTACATAGGAATGTGAAGCAGAGTACTACTGAGAGGCCACAATCTGGAGAGACGTCCGTAAAATTTCACAAATGGGGTGCAGTGATTCCAACCGTTTTCTTGCAATCTCACGATCTAAAGGAAAATGATCTTAGTGCAATATGCAACACAGATAGTTGCCTGATGATTTTATAACACAAAATGTCAATAAGACAACCAAAATATACCTCTTTTAAGGAATTTACGAAAGCCACCTGGATGCCTGCAGATTGTTACTGAAGATCTCAATGACTGGAGATGTCAGTGCATCATACTCAAATGTATGCAACTTAAAAACAAAGACAATTTTCTCATTTCAGCCCATACCCAACTTGGCAATGAATTAAGGTTTTCTCTCAATGTTTTACGTGATTCATTTGAGATATGCCCCTCCCCTGAAATATGTAAATTACAAGCCATTTTTGCCATTTACCTTCCTTGACCACATTTAACCTAACCTTGGCCCTGAACAACTTGGTCCTAACCAGAACAAAATCCAACTTTATCTTATTCCTGAAAAAAAAAAAAAAAAAGGGATGGAGATCATCTGCTACTTTCACAGAAGCTGTGGTAAAACTGAGTTGTCAGGCAGCACCTCAGCCAGTGGCTGGCTAGAGTAAATCATATCTTACTGTAGTCACTAACTAGCTAGATTTAACAATTTTATATCTCCGTTATTACTGATTTCCAATGGAAGTGTCATAGAAGAAATGGAGTTTGCACATATAAAGTCCACCTGTATAAAGGGGATCACATAGGAAGGCCACAAAAATCCTAGGCCACCAGTAGCGGAGCTTGACACTGCACCTCCGCTTTTCCAGGATGATACAATAACCAATTACACCACAGCAGCACCCAGTCCTTCATCTTGCCAACTGGAAGGGCTACTGTCCCTCAGTAGTACAGTAGTCTACCACTGCCACACACACAGCCCAGATACTTTCGCCACTGTCCCTGTGAAACAACTATACCCCTATGTAATACATAACCTACATTTCCACCAAATGTAACAGACAGGGGATCACACGGCAAGGACTGAATAATCCTTGGCTACTACCAGAAGAACCCGAACCCACACCTCAACCTTTCCGAGGCAACACGCCAACTCATTACACTACAGCAGTGTCCTTACCTCCTATCTTGCCAACCACAAGGGCTACTAACTCTATGCAATATTGCACTTCTGTCACATATAACACAGTTTAAATAATTGGAATGATTATGGGATGAAACGAGAATAATACCCACACAAACAAATACCGGTAAATCAAAGCAACGGGAAACCTGATGATCCGAGATAACCTAACCTAACTGGAGGTTTTCTAAACTTCCCATGATTCTGACCCCTACAATTGCTACGAAGCCTAACCTTGTAAGTCCTTAAAGCATATGCTAAAACTATATGTCAGCTCTAACCTAACACTTATACGACACTTGAGTATTGTATTTCACCAAATGTGAACATTCATCAAGAGTCTGGCAGCAAGCCTAGCTCTAGGTGGTAACTTCATTGAAGTTGGCCATGTGTGATGTGATAATTATTTTTTATGTATTTTTCTAGCAATACAAAAAATACTCAATGTGTGATAATCTATGAAACAGCAATTACCGTGTGGAAGGCCCATTTCCAAAATGTTCGGAAATTTTGAAAACTCATTCCTGTCACATTATTAACAGTTGTTTCCACAACACTGATGCGAAGGCCTCATGAGTCCCTGCGTATGATTAATAAACCTATATTTCTAAAAACAAATGAAAGGTCCTGCAGAAGAGGGAGCTGGAAAACTATGATTGTATAGGGTATGTACAGTATATTTACGTACTGGCAGCGTAAGACTTACCAAATGACCGCCTTCTCCACTGCCATGACGATGAGGATTATGTATCTGCTTTTGAAATTCTCTTTTAATGGCCTTTCGAAGCGTAGCCCTCTGCTGCACTGCGTCCGGACTATCACTACCTACCGCCATATTGCTGCCTCTAAAGTGCTGTCCGCCGGTCGGTGAGAATCAGTAGTGATTCACTTCTGATCCGTCAAAATTATTGTACAGTTTTCATTTTCTATATACAGTATTCCTCTTATAACTGACAGGCTGGCAAAAATCATGCATTTAAGTTTTAGTGTTAATTTTCACAATTATAAAAATAATACATTGCCAATTTCTTGCGAGTACTGCCTTTACTTGTTCACAGAAAATCTGATTGATTGGTCGTATCTGAAATACCCACCCGACGGAACGACCCCGACACAACAGCCCCAAGAGGACACGGGGAGGCGACACCCACCACAAGAGGAGGCCACGGGGAGGTTTACAGGTTTCCCGCGCCACACCAGCCCATGTCCCCAGCTACATTAAGCCTCTCTTCCACCCAGCCAGACCCACGGGTAGTGCATCGGCCAGGTTTATTGCCCTCTGACGAGGACAGCGCTCACCAGACTCGGGGTGGGACTTCTTTCAATACGGTCCCAGGCAGGCCCTCGGTAGCAGAGTCTACCGGACCTGCCACTAAAAGAGGTAGAGAGACTACCGGTCCTCAAAGCCCTACTTTTCCCCAGGGGAGCAGTGGCGCAGCGGAGTCCATCGGACCTACTGTAGACGGGGAGTCCACCGGACCTCCTTCTTCTGCCACCCACCTTCAGGAGCAGGCATCTCGGACCGTCAGCCAGACGATCCTCACCTGCAGTCCCAGGGAAGGGAGCGGAGCCGTGGTAGAGTCCATCACACCTGCCTCAGGAGGAGAGACCACCGGTCATCCCCCAGCTGCAACCTCTGTAATAACTGAAATGATACTTAACAAATTAATCACACTGTCGTGGCCGAGATTCGATCCTGGGCCCTTGCGCTTTATAAGCATACACGTTACCACTGAGTCAAAGAGAGGATCCCCACTTTGCCTCTGGGCAATGCGGGCTGTTATACACCCCATTACATCACTCTTTTCTCCCCCTAGTGATTAATTTGGTCAGTTTCGCATACCCACATGGTAGCGTGGCCAATTGGAGGCCACCACCAGGATGTAAGGCTGTCAACAACAACATCATACGACCCTCAAGGCCCTTGCCTTACATCCCACACCGCTGCCAACCAATGTAACAACTGAAATGAAACTTAACCAAGTAATCACTGTCCTGACCGACTCTCGATCCTGGGCCTTCGCGCTTTATAGGCGTGCACGTTACCACTGAGCCAGAGAGGATCCCCACTTTGCCTCTGGGCAATGCAGGCTTTTATACACCCCATTACGTTTTCCCCCGGCAGCAGGAGAGCAGTAGAGTCCATCGGACCTGCCATGGGAGCCAGAAAGTCCACCAGACTTCCTTCTCCTGTTGTCCCCGTGACAAGTCCCCAACAGAGCCCAACAGGCCTGTCGGACTGAGGGAGATTCCACCAGATCTCCTTCATCCACTATTCTGGGAGGGAGCCTGGGTAGAGTCCATCGGACCTACCAGGTGGAAGGAGAGCACCGGACCTCCTTCCTCTGCCCCGCATTGGAGTTCCGGCAGAGTCCATCGGACCTGCCAGGCTGAGGGAGAGACCACCGGTCGTCCTTCCTCTACTACCCCGGAGGCTTCCTACAAGGGCACCGTCTCTGGCTCAGCTCACCCCTCCAGAGGCCGAGCGAGATGCCCCTCCTGCTCCCCCTCCTCTGCAAAGGGCGAAGACTGCTCCCCAACAGGGCCGACAGACTCTCCAAGGGCGAGCGGCTGCAGACGACCCCTGACAGCCTTTCCCTCCCAGCGAGACCACAGCCCTCAGACCTCGAGGGGCACCCCGTAGCCTACCCCAGGCCCGGACCAGCCCAGACCCTCCTCCAGGACTCCCACCACGGCCAAGGGCAGGTGCCATGCAGAGCGCCTCTTACCCCTGTTTGGCCTCAGTTCCAAAGGCCACCACGCTCCTAAGGCCCCCGCCAGGAAAGGGCAGCCAACCACGCTGTCCTCCAGCTTACACCAGACTCCAGAGTGCATCGCTCAAGACCAGCGCCCCTATTGGGAGCGCACCCCTGATGGCCTTCCTCCCACACTGGGCTGTCACCTGTACCTACCTGCGACTTAGCCTTAGTGCCCCACCAGTGGTGTCATCGACTCTGTGCAACACTTGTGCCCTGTCCATAGTGTTATAGACCCTGAGTGATATTTATTCCCCCCTGTCCAGTGTGTCAAGACCCATGTGTAATACTTGTGACTCCCCTATAGTATCATGGACCCTGTGTGTTATATACAATGTAATGTTGTGCTCTATGACCCCTGTGTAATACTTGTGCCCTGCTTGTAATGTCATGACCCTCACGTAATACTTATCATCTATAGTGTCATAACTCTGTGGAATATTTGTCCCCTTTGATACATGGTGTTGTGAGATAAGCCATACTTATGCCCAAAAATATAGTGTTGCCTCATGTACTAATTGTGTAAAGTCCACTGTATTTGTTTGTAAGGTAATATACGTCTAAGACTAGTTAGCCTGTGTTTAGCCCTAACCCTTGTTTGCATGCTCTTTCCTGGTCCTGAATAAAAGAACCCAAGTCCGTGCCCATATCTGAGTTCAAGGAGTTGGACTCAGAATATGCAGCATAACAGTATTTATCTTTCCAATGAAGGGGAACTAAAACTTGACCTTACCCATTTCTGCTATTATGAGGCAAGTATAATGGAGATGACAGGTAGTGGCAACCATCATTCTTCACTTGATAGTGGTACCTCCTCCTTCTTTCACCTTTTGTCGTTTTCTTTTTTCTGTGTCTGCATTCATCTCTTCCTACTTCTCTCATCCTTCCGTCCTTCCTTGATTCATTTATTTATAAAGGCTACCTCCTCTCTTCCTATTTCTCCCATCTTTCATTTATAAAGGCTCCAACAAGCTTGCAATAGTGTTGGTTGAGAGAGGTGTGGCAAAATCCACCACCACCTTTTGTTAATTTTATAATGACTGACTGTATATCATTTTACATGCTGAAGGGGGTGTGTGGCAAGATCCACCACCTTCTTTTGTTGTGCAGGTAATCTGTAACTTTCTCTATGAAATACACACCGTCGAGACGCCCCACCCAAGCATGACACCCACCCTAGGAGGAGTCAACAGAAAGGCTAACGCAGAGAGTGCAGGTTCAGTGTGACACAGGCATACTTCTTCCTTTGCCCTACGACCCTCTCGCCTGCAGGTGACTCTACCTGGAGGTAGCAGTTCTGGCGCACTACACCTCAGCCAGACCAGCTCTCTCCAGGATCAGAGTGGGGCTACTCTCAGCCCCAGACAGCACCCAGGTGACGGCCGCTGATGCACCAGGAGAGACGGCTACCAGCCGCTCATTTGCTGCATCCCTTCCTCAGCAGGACCAAGTGACGGCCACCAGCCGCTCTCTTATTAATCACCCTCCAGGGAAGAGGGTTTCGGTGACGGTCACCAGCCACACCAGCAGGCCACTAGCCACACCTCGACTGCCTTCTCAAGAGGGGACCCAGCTTCGCTGACGGCCACCAGCCGCATCTCGACTGCTGTCCTGTTGGAAAGCAGGACCTCAGTGACAGCCACCAGCTGCACTGGCACCCCAGTGATGGCCACCAGCCGCACCAGGGGCGCAGTCCTAGCGGGGCATCTCTTCGGCGATAGCCTCCAGCTGCACCATTGGGTGTGTGATGGCCACCAGCAACACTCTGCCCGCCGTCTGCCAGGAGCATGGGACCTCAGTGATGGCCACCAGCTGCACTGAGGAGGAGACGGCCACCAGCCGCTCCGAGCTCAGTGTTCTAGGGGACTTGGCAACGGCCACCAGCTGTGCCGAGGAGGGAACAGCTATGTGCCGCCCCTCGCCCCCTACCCCAGTGCCTTCCCTTACGGAGGACTTCCCTTGCTTGCCCACCTCCATCTGTGGCGGAGAGGGTTTCCTCGCCCCTTCCCTACCCAGAGACATCTCCCTGGAGGAGCAGCAACTGGAGGAGGTCTGGAGAGGCCAACTGATACGTGGGGTCTGTTCCTTACAACCAGCTCCCCGGCAATCCCCGACCGTGACAGACTCTTCGAGGAAGGGAAGCAGCAGACCATCCCTGACGGAGGCCCAGCTGACGAGAGACCGGAGCCGTTAGACCAGCCGGGACATCCCCAGGCCCCTGGGGCATGACCCCCCCCACCCCACCCAACGACATCCTGCTTGCCAAAGCAGGCACCGACAGGTGCGCCTGCTCTCTCTGTTCGGGCAAGACCCTCAGACCACCCCGGACGACCAAGCAGCAGCCCGGCCTCCTGACAAAGGCCCCCCGGACAACCCAGTAGCGGCCGGCCTCCTGAAGATGGCCGCCTCGCTGGGCGAAACCTCCATGACGCCGGACCGACCCCTGTAGCAGCGCACGGCTACACCACCTGCCCCAGAGTTCTCCGGCCCTGTACATAGTGTTGAACTATTGCTTAGTGTATTGTGTGCCAGTGTATTGTATTATGTTCAGTGTAAAGGATTAAGGTAATATATATGTAAAGTTTGTTGTCCAGTGTTTTTATGCCCACTTCCTTTAAGTTGCTATTTATACCTAACCCGGTCTAGAAAGAGGGCCCCGGTCTAGGCACCATGTTTAAGGAGCAAGTAGTCGACCCTTAAATAATAATAATAATAATTTGGTTTTATGCCTGGTATCCCCGAAGGGCCAAGGCGTTGCCCCTGAATAGAAGACTTTTGGATTAGAGCGTGTAGCAATTTATGACCGGATGCCCTTCCTGATGTTTACCAATGACCCTTGGGTGGATTCGATCCTCCGACCCTTCGGTCAGAGCGGAGCGCTCTAACCCACTGAGCCACAGTGCATAACACTCAACAATACATATTACCAGTCAGTCAATTGAGCTTGCATGCATCTACCTTAGACAAGAAATGGCAGCTTGTAGTGCACTTACTGTGCACCACACAGCCTTATGGAGCACATTTCTTCCACACAGCACATGACATCATGGTATGGAGGCTGGCATGACCTTTTCACCCTTAAAACCACCAAGCCAAGCTATGAAAGGGCCAAGCTGAACCTCCAAGTTCAGACATGCCTAGCCCAATTGCCTTCTGTATGGCAAGCGCATAAAACTCCGGAGGTGTTATTTTCCAGCACAGACCACTCGTGACCCTGACGACGCAGTAGCAGGGCCTCTCGCTTGCAGCCGGACCCCATGCCCACAGCTCCTGGGCCAGCATCACACTTCTAACACATGCTGTGCAAAAAAGACCCCTTAGCACAGGGCAGGTCTCTCAATGTCAGGAGGAGCAATATATCCCTGACATTTCAAATCCTTCTTGACACTTTTTATTACAGTACTCTTCTTTCCACAAGTGGTTCTTCACTGAGTGACAAGCCTATTGGTTTCCTGTAACTCAGGAAACCATTTACAATGCTGGGTGGCAACAGTATAATCAAACAGCAGGGCAATGTGGAGCCTTCCATGGAGCCCTTGTAATCTGGGTGGAGAGATGTGTGTGCATCTGAACCTTTACACTCTTCCCTGTACCTTACTACAAGGTGCTGTCTTCCATAAGGAAACATCTGTTCATGCAAAGGATGGCCCTGCAAGGACAGTTTCCTGTCTGTAATTGATGGGTCTGCTTGGCCATATAGATTGAGGTTAATTACAGTAATAGAAATTACTTGTAGCCTTTTGAAAGCTGGTGGCTGATTCAATTGGTTGTCTGAGTGCGTTTCATTTCATTTCGTTTCGTTTTTGAAGGCTCCAACATGCTTGCATGTGTCGGCCTTGGTCACCTAATGGCGGCTTTCCATGCTGCTCGATCTTTGGCAGCATTCCTGTTCAATCCCTTAACCCTGAGGCCACGCTTAATGACCTCGTCCCATGTCTTTCTCGGTCTACCCCTCCCCCAATATTAACACTTCTCATCCTCTCCATATGTCCAAACCACCTCAGCCTACCTCTCCTCATCAGAACACCAATACACTCCAGTCCCATCCTACCTCTCAACTCTTCCATCGTAAACCCAGCCCCCCCAGGCCTTGCACGCAGGGACGCACTGCATATCCACCTAATCATTGTCATTTCTTTAAGTTTAAGCCTACAAATATCCTCTTCCATTACTGCCCAGGTCTCACTACCGTACAGCATCACACTCCTAACACATGCTGCATACAAAGACCCCTTAGCACGTACGGAGAGTCCTCTCCATGTCAGGAGAGGCAACAGCTCCTTGAACTTCTTCCAACCACTTCTCACCCTAGCAACCGAGCTAGCTCCAGCCCCACCTCCGGCACATAACATGTCTCCCAAATAACAAAACTCTTCCACACACTCAAGAGACTCACCAGCAAGTTCAATCCTTTCACGCCTAACAATCTCCACCTGCTCTCCCCGACACGCCGCACACATAAAATCAGCATTATCTTGCAGTCTACCTCTACTACCACTACATCTCTTGTGCACCCATTTATCACAAACACTGCACAAGATGGAATTACTTCCCACACCTTTGTGGCAAACTGCACATGGCCACTCTCCCTCTCCTCTGATTGTACCGCCACCAACCCTAGATATCATCACTTTTGTTTTATCTGCATTTACCCTTAAGCCCTTGTGCCTCATACCATCTCTCCATTTCTTAAATCTTTCCTCCGCCTCCTTTTCATTCTCTGCAATCAACACCAAATCATCAGCATACAACATCTCCCATGGGAGTCCATCTCTGAAGTCACGTGAGAGAGCTTCAAGTACCATGATAAACAACAAGGAACTCAAAACTGACCCCTGATGCACACCAACATTCATGGAAAACTCATCATTCAAAACTCCATTCACTCTTACCAGGGTGCGAGCACCCACGTACATGGCCATAACCACCCTAACCAGCCACTTTTCTAACCCTAGCTTTCTCATTGCCCACTTCACCACCTCTCTAGGGACTCTGTCAAAGGCCTTTTCCAAATCAACAAAAACAAAATACAATTCTCTTTTCTTTCCAGTATATTTTTCCTGAAGCTGTCAAACAATGAGTTCATTCATTATTAATGATGCATTTAAAATTAATTTATTATTATTTGGGTTTCAATAACTGTCTGGTGTTAAGACTGCCTAAATAAAATATTATATATTCAGTACTTATTTGCATACAGCAATTTAAAAACGAGGCCTTACTAAGTTTATCAGGCCTAAATACGTGTGAAATTTTGAAATCTCAGAACTGAAATACCCACCCCAACGGGAGACCAAGTGCAACACCCATCCCAAGGAGGAACCACGGATAGGGTGTCGCAACACCCACCCCAGGGAGGGACATAGGGCGTTCGAAGGGCCTGGGCCAGACGGGCCTATGTCCCCCACTACCTTGCGCCCCTATTTCCCTCTACGGAGCCAGACTGAAGAACGCCGCCCCAGCAGACTACTCTCCAGCCAGGCTAACACTCGCCAGGATCAGGGTGGGACTTGTAGTCATACAGTCCCAGGTAGCACCGCAATGATGGCCACCGTCCACGTCGGGGAGAATTCGGCCACTGTACGCTTCTCAGCTACTACCTCCTGCAGGACCACGGCGACAGCCACCTCTCCACACCGGGGAGAGCTCGGCCACTGCATGTTTCTTGGCTGCAACCCCAGAGAAGGGCAGAACCGTGGCGATGGCCACCGTCCACACTGGGGAAGGATCGGCCACCGTCCATCCTTCGTCTGCCACCTCCACTGGGAGCAAGACCACGGCCACGGCCACCTTTCATGCCGGGGAAGGGTTGTCCACCATATGCCCTTTACCTGCTGTCCCAGGGGTTAGTGGAACCGCGGCGATGGCCACCATCCGCGCTGGGGAGGGATCGGCCACCGTACGTCCCTTGTCAGCCACCCCTGTGATGCCTCTCATGGAGGACGTCCCTTGCTTGCCTCACCCCTCCAGAGGCCGAGTAGAACACCTTTCTCTCCCTCCCCACAGAGGCAGTTCCCCAGCAGAGTTGCATCTGGAGGAGATCTGGCAAGGCCCCGTGGTGAATCCGGGTATCCATGCCCTGCAGCCAGTGTCCCAACAACGTCCCTCGCTGTAGGACTCCCAAAGGAAGGGACGCTGCAGGCAGCCCCTGATGGCGGCTCGACCCAAGTGAGACCACAACCCTTAGTCACCCCAGGGCGCCCCCAGGACTCCAGGGCATGACCTCCCCAGCACCATCGACAGACAGTCCTTCTCCAGGAGCGGGCGCGAGCATATGCACCTGTTCGCCCTGTTCGGTCCCAGTCACGAGGGCTGACCTTCTCACTGAGGCCCCACTAGGGAAGGGCCTTCCTCCACACCGCCCAGCAGCCCACTCCGGATGACCCGGCCCCTGGCAGTAGTCCTCTGTCTCCTGCAGGAAGGCACACCTGACAGGACCCCACCCACACCTGGACGACACCCGTGATAAGCCCAAGTTCCCAGCAGCCCAACTAGAGTCCTCCTGTCTTATTGTGTATTTAATCTGTACAGTGTGTTGTGTTAAGATTGTATTAAGTACTGTGTCGACTTTAACCCGTCACGTCCCAACTGATTTCCAACCTACGATACCACAAAATCCCGAGCATTTTTGGGAAAATTTTTTACTGGCTCAAACCTTTGCTTTTGGTGAGAAACATCGAAAATTCACAGAGAAATCGCGACCCTGTGCTTAAAACTATTGATACAGGTGTCATGCAACCTTATGTTTTCCTTCTTTTTCAGGGTACCTGGCTAAAGAAAATGAACTATGGAAGGGTTAACTAAGTCAAGCCACTTTCTGTTACGTATTTATGTATTTGGTACGAATTTATGTGTAGTAACAGACTATATTGGTTTTAACACATTTATATAGGCAATAGAAGCATTGTTCAGTCACCGAACACGTTCACATATGGCACCTTCCTTTATGACATTACCACCTCATCACTTCTGTTTGTTTCTTGCTCTAGCTTCTTTACTTCTTTGTCCTCCACCTCAGGAATCACTTTCACCGTGAATTTCATCATTGGAGAGAGAGTGGGGCAACATACTTTTACTGGCCAGCTTACTGCTAACAGGTGAATTGCCCAGTGTAGGGGGGAGGGGGGGAGGGGGGTTGGGTGGGGCCAGGCAGTATCCCCGCTTGACAGCAGGTAGAGGAAGGTCTCCCACATATGCCTACCAAAAATCACCCATGAAACATGAAAATTGTGCAAATTATGACTCTTGCAATTGTGCTTGTGCGACGTACCCATACGTTGATGAGTGTAGCAGTGACAAAACATCGCGACGTACCCATACGTCGATGGGATTCTTCGGGTTAAGGCAATATGTGTGTAAGGTTGGTTGACCTGAGTTTTTATGCCTTGTTCCTCTGGTTGCATGCTCTAGACCCAGTCTTGAAGGGAACCCCAGATCAGTCGCTCGTGTTCAGAGGACAAGAAGTTGGATTCTGAACACATAGCATAACAAGAACAAATAAAAACACATCCAAGAAAAGTTTTACGAGTACAGTACCTTGATTTTTTTTCTCACGCTCAGACAAATTAAGGTAAATTATGTCATAGCTGCAACATTATGTCAAATCTAACCTTGTAAAACATCAGAATTGCAATGAAATACAACATATTAATGATGGGATGTCCCACCTAACACAGCAGACGAATAGGCTATTCAAATCTGGAAGCGTTTTGCTGTTACATCAGTTTCCATAAATATTATCAAATCAAAATCAAAAGTAACTGACATAAAGCTTCTTCACCCGTGTTTACCAGCCATTTTTCACTGGAAGATGCACAAGCAGCCTTATGTCGGATGGTTTAAAGCCATAGGTCGATAAAGTCCATGCACGAAGCACCTCGGTAAGGCTTGTTTCTTCTCAGATCAGCCCATATTCATTGGGTGTACATACATATATATCTATGTCTACCTATTGCAAGATGTCATAATCCCGTAAAGGGTGGCCATTTGACTCCGAGTTATTTGTTTTACGGGGAGGGGCACAAACCCTCCACCAATCCAATTGTTGACAGACACATAGGGAGCATGTATGGTTTGGTTATATGGTTACCACCCAGCATTGTAAATGGTTTTCTTGACTTACAGGAAACCATTTGGCTTGTCACTCAATGTAAACCCACCTGTAAAGGAAAGAAAAGCAATAAGAAGTGACAGGAAAGATGGGAGAAATAGGAAAAGAGGAGGGCAGGCACAGAAAAAGAATGATAAAGGCTAAGGAAGAAGTAGGCAGCACTACATCAAGTGAGTGGATGATGGTCGCCACCACCTACCACAATATATATATATATATATATATATATATATATATACTGTATATATAAATAGTTAGATAGATAGGTTTCATTTTTGAAGGCTCCAACATGCTTGCATGCGTTG
>JAGKTI010004586.1:14675-49629 GCA_018397915.1 Birgus latro
TAAGGTATGGAAGTGAAGCTTGGACCATGCTGGAGGGCCAGAAGTCAAGAGTGAGAGCAGTGGAAATGAGTTATTTGAGAGGAGCATGTGGAGTTACATGGAGAGACAGACTGACAAATGACGAAGTGAAGGAGAGTTGTGGTGTGTATGTGGATGTGATAGGAAGCGTTAGGAAGAATACATTAAGGTGGTTTGGCCATATGGAGATAATGGAGAGTGAGAGACTGACGAGGAGAGTGTATGTGAGTGAGGTGGAGGGGGGGAGAGGGAGGGGGAGACCAAGGATGAGATGGAAGGATGGAGTGGAGAGGTATATGAGAGAGGGGTGTGTGAGCTGGAAGCGGGGCAGTGAAATAGCGGGGGACAGAGCGACATGGAGGCGATTTGTTTGTGGCCACCCTTTATGAGATTAAGGCTTCTGGCAATAGATAGATAGATAGATATGTGTGTGTGTGTGTGTGTGTGTGTGTGTGTGTGTGTGTGTGTGTGAGAGAGAGAGAGAGAGAGAGAGAGAGAGAGAGAGAGAGAGATTGGTTGATTGAAATATTTATTGTTGGGTGGTAGGTGAGGGCGCTCACCATTCACTCACTCGATGTAGTGCTGCCTTTGGGTGTCTACCTTTTCCTCTCCTCCATCCTTCTTTCCTTCAATCCTCTTCTGTCATTCTTTCCTTCATTCTTTCCTTGTCCTTCTGCCTATGGATGACTTTAGACTCCCTCTTCTTTCTTTCCTTCATTCTTTCCTCTTCCTTCTGCCTGTGGGTGACTCTATACTGAGTGACAAATCAAATGGTTTCCTGTACACTAGGTAACCATTTACTACGCTGAGTGGTAACCATATAACCATATTTTGGCGCCTGGTGGTTTAGTGGGTAATTACGGCTCTCCAATCGGATTGAGCCGGTGACGATTTATATCCAAGGGATGGTTGGGGTTTATTGCTCATGTACTGCCACTCACGGATGAGTGAGGCTGGTCACTCTCATCTTAAATGTCAGGACCAACCTGCCTAACCCCGGGCTCCTACGCTCATCATTGGGCGACGTGGGATTGGATGATGGATGGATGGTAAAGGTATACAGAGTACATATGCAACATAAGGTGATGGGTCTTGCAACACACCTTCTTGAGAGAGCGAGAAAGAGAGAGAGATTTATGAGAAACTGAAATAACTGGGAACTATAGAGGTAGACGTTGAATTTACTGGGAACTTATATGAAAACTAACTTGTTTTTAAAACCATCGGCCTATTTTTTAATCTAGACACATGGTTGGAGGTTGAGACTGGTATTTGAACTTTTGTTGCATGCTGTGAATTTAACTATAAGAGGGACCACAGAAAACATAAGAGGACAAAAATACATTACGATGAGGTATACTTGCTGTAAATTACTGGGCTATATTTGGGCTAGGTATGTGGCGGGAATGTGACGCGTACCTGGCAGCACTGGGCTGCACTGCAGTGACGCCGAGTTGTTTACGCCGCGCATATGAACAGCGTCTCATCTCGACTGTGCTGATCCTTGACGAGCTTTTTACAGCCTTCACGAGACAAAATGCGTAACAAGAACAAGCGGGAGAACGGACAGGAGGCTCCGGCGAAAGAGGATGTAGGTGCAGAGGGCGAAACTGAGGAGACGACAGATGACGAGGGAGGAGTGGACACTCCGCCTCCACCACAGGAGGATAAAGCCCAACCTGACGCCGAGGGCAACTTCGAGGTGGGCATGGAGGGCATAATTCCATTTGAGGGTAATTTAAGCATCTGTAGTTTGTTGTAAGCTCACTGACAATGACGACGATGTGTACTGTACTTTTTCAAGAAGTGCCAGACGAAATCCGTCAAATTAGGAGGGAAATTTGGACGAAAAAGGTTTGGACGTTTGTCATTAAGAGCATAATTTCATTTTGAGTTGATTTAAGCATCTGTAGTTCGGTGTAAGCACCAGTAACTACGATGGCAATGGCAGTTTTGTATTGTTAATTGGAGACAAGTGTCTCTCAACATAGGAAATCTGACAGAAGAGGTGTGGAACCCTCACTCTGTCTCTTCAGTAGAGTGATGTACGAGTATTTTTGTTGCCATTGAATGATTTTAAGTGAAACGGCAGTTCAAGCATAAAAATTCTTAACTCTGCCTTTTGCCTATGAGTGATTTTATACTCCCTCTTCTGTCTTTCTTTCCTTCATTCTTTCCTCTTCCTTCTGCCTATGGGTGACTCTACACTGACAAGCCAAATGGTTTCCTGCACACCAGGAAACCATTTACTATGCTGGGTGGTAACCATGCAACCAGATTATGGCACCTGGTGGTTTAGTGAGTAATTATGGAACTCCATTTGGATGAAGGCAGTGCAGTTTTATACCGGTATTCAAAGGGTGGTTGGGGTTTATTGCTCACGCAGTGCCACTCAGGGATGAGTGAGGGTGGTCACTTTCATCTTAAATGTCAGGACCAACTTGCCTAGCCCCAGGCTGTTACACTCCTCATGGGGCAACATAGGATTGGATGATGGATGATGGATTTGTGTGTGTGTGTGTGTGTGTGTGTGTGTGGATGAGGACACCTATCATCTACTCAGTGAATGTAGGTGTATTCTAGGGTGACTGTACATCAAGGCTATTCAACTACTCTAGAAGTAGGTCTGAATTATGAAACTCAGATTAACAAAAGGACCATACATTATTTTACTTGTATTTTTTCTCACTAAACACTGATACACAGGAAGAAATGAGAAATTACTTATGTTTACATTTTCCACTAAATTCATAAATAATAATTGTTGAGGGTTAATGCCCCTCCCAGGAAAACAGCTAACTAAAAATATGAACAAGAAGCCTCGGACCAGGACTGACCAACAGGAGACGACTGAGGACCATTCAGAGGACATGGTATGGGTTGCTAAATGGAATGTAAAAGGCACGAATTGTGAGGTGAAAGAGAAATTGTCCAGGTGCTTGAGGATGCAAAAGTGGATGTATGTGGAATAACCGAGACTAAATGGAGAAGTGAGACTGTGAGAGAATGGGAGTATGGAATGGGAGTATGGATGGGGTATTTTTGTGGGATTAGGTGAGAATGAGAGTGTAAAAGAAGGAGTTTGTATTGTTGTTTGCAAGAGATGGAGGGAGAATACTGTATAAGAGAGTATAGATATGTTGGCCTAAGGATTGTGTGGGTAAGATTGGAAGTTGGACTATAAATGTGGATGAGTGTGTGTGTGCGCCAATGCAAGGTCGTGCAAGTAGAGTGAAAGAAGAGTTCTAGACAAATGTGGAAACGTGCATGGAAAAGTTTGAAAGGAGTGAGAGAGCAATTTTGACTGGAGATATGAATGGAATGGTTGGGAATGTGAAGGTGGATGGAGTACTAGTAGTAGTAGGGGTAGTTGTTCCTTAGGCAGTCTGGCTGAACAGCCTCAAACCCCCTAAGGAAGGCCATGGCCAAGACCTGGCTTTCCAACAGACCTCTCAACAAGTGTATGTAGTATTGTTGGCGCAGGTGACTGTGTGCAGTTCAGTCTTCCATAATGTGCCTAATAATATGGTGTGTTGTGTTGCATCCTGGACGGGCATTAGCGACTAAGTCATCCAGCTTCCTCTGATAACTCGAGAGGGCTGCTTGATGCCTACATCTCAGCCTGGCCAGGTGGACCCAGTCCTCATGTGGGAGGTAGGATTCAGAAGGGTGGATACCAGGAGGCTGTGCATGTAGCTGTGTGTTGTCTTTGCGTGACTGAATGGAGCAGCGAGTGATTTGATTATGGATATGCTCCTGGAAGCTGGTTTGAGGTAGGTGAAGTGAGAGAGGTGACAGTATGAGGGGCGTTCATAAGGTCAATAGCCCGACTATGAAACTGCACGAAAGTATATAAATTGTTGTGATGTGGACAAAGTTGAATTATTCAAACGTTTAGTGGCATAATTCCTGATTAACTGAGTTTAGTGTTTCCCTCAGATTGGACATCCATTTGCCAGTGACACGATATCAATGTCATCAATGGGCGAAATTCTGCAGCGTTCAGTTATTCGTTTCATGGTGCTGCAGAAAAAGGTGCCAAAGGTTATCAGTGAGGAATTGGTAGCGACATTGGATGACAATGCTCTTGCATACGCAACAGTCAAAAAGTGGGCAGCTCACTTAAAGCTGGTCGAGAGAGTGTTGAAGATGATCGGTGCAGTGGTTGGCCATCAACTGCAGTGACTGAGGAAAATGTTAACTCAGTGGAGAAAATTGTGATGGAGGATAGGCGTGTGTCTGTCAGACACATTGCTGCTGAAGTGAAGTTGTCTGTGGGGTCCACTGAATCCATCCTCCATGATTGCCTCATCATGTCCGAGGTGTCAGCATGATGGGCCCCCTGTTGGCTGTCTCCTGAGCAGAAGTGTGTTCACATGGAGACATCACGCGAAATTTTGAGCTTCTTCAATGTCGACCGCGAGGACTTCCTGTCGACTTGTTACCCAAGATGAAACCTGGGTCCCTCATTTCGCTCCAGAAAGCAAGGCTGAGACCCGCCAGTGGAAGCATCCGGAGTCTCCAGCACCGAAGAAGTGCAAGGTCACGAAATCAGCTGGCAAGGTCATGGTGACTGTCTTCTGGGATGTCTGTGGAATTCTGTTGGTAGACTTTCTCCAGCAGGGGTGCACAATCAGTGGTGATTACTATGCCTCTCTTTTTGGGGGAACTCCAGGCTGCGTCATCCAGAAAAGGCGAGGAAAAATAACGAAAGGTGTGCGCTTGCTTCAAGACAATGCGCCCGCTCACAAGAGCAGAGTGGCCACCACCAAAGCCATCGACTGTGGGTTGGAGTTGTTGCCGCATCCTCCATATTCACCGGATCTCGCGCCACCAGACTACCATCTGTTCCCACACGTAAAGAAAAATCTCCGTTGCCGTGTGTTTGCTGATGACGATGAAACAAAGGAAGCTGTTATGGAGGTTTTGGAGGGGTTTTCAACAGACGTTTTCAGAGAGGGTGTGGAAGCTCTGGAAAGGCGTTGTGAAAAATCTGTGTCTTTGAATGGAGACTATGTTGAAAAATAAACATTTTGTACTCTGTCATATCTCCTGCTTCTTCAAGGTCAGGCTATGGACTTTTTGAACGCCCCTCATATTTGTGTACGATATTGTGTGCTGATTGTTGTTTTGATGTCTCTTGGTGTGTGTGTGTGTGTGTGGATGTGCTGCCTTGTAATGTAGTGGATGTTGTAGGTTTGTGGAGGCTTCAGGAAGAATTTTTATTCCTCTCATGTCTAGACGATCCTTGACTTTGAGGACTTTGGTTTCTTGATGTAAGTGGCCTGTAGGTGTAGCAGCTGTGCAGCCTGTGATTATTTCTAGGGCCCTGTTATGTATGGTCTGTAGAGTGTTGTAGTGCATTTCAGTGAGGTTAGAAGCCCAAGCAGGGCTTGCATAGTTTGTCACTGAATGTATACAGTAAATTGTTTGTAGCTATACTGTGGTGATGGTTTCGTTGTTGTGTCCAGATGTTGTATGGGCAAGTGACCTTAGGGCATTGAGTCTTGGTGTTAAAATATTTGTAATGTTTGTGATGTGTTGTTTAAATGACATTGATATAATATTATGTTACATCAAGGATTTTGGATGTGTTGTAGGGGGGTGTTGTTTATGGTGAGATGTGCAATGTGACTATATTCTGCTGTCCAGTTTGTGAGAAGGGTCACTGTAGATTTGGCAGTGGCTATTGTTAGTCTGTTTGTGATGAACCATTTGTGTACTGTGTTGAGGTAAGGTTGGAGCATGTATGTGGCTGTGTCTGTGTTTTGGTGTGTACTTGTTAGTGTTGTGTCATCTGCATAGGGAGCTACGTGTATTTTGTGTATTTGTGGTGTGTGGGGTGTGGGTATGTCGTGCATGTATAGGTTAAAGAGTGTAGAGGACAAAACAGATCCTTGAGGGATGCCATTTGTGTTGCAGATGTTTGGTGACTGACTGGCAAATGTTGCTTGTCCACATCTGCCTGCTAAGTAGTTTGCCACCATCTTTTGTGTTGTTGTGCATGTTTGTGTTGAGTATTCTATTTGTGAGGTTGTGGTGGGGATGGAATCAAAAGCTTTGCTATTGTCTAGAGTTCTGTGTGGTGGCCCAGCTGAATTGATGCCATCTAAAACTCTTTGTGTAAGGTCTGTAAGAAGAGTGTTTGTGGAGTGTAGTGGCCTACATGTTGTGATGGGGTTAGGGGGATGTGATATGTTACTAATTGTAATACCAGTTGTTCAGTGACTTTGGAGAGGGTGCAGAGGAGTGCATTGGGCAGTGTGAGGAAGGCAACATGGGATCTTTGTTGGGTTTGGGGATAGTGATGATAGCATCATACTTCCAGATGTTGGGTGTTATGTTGTGTGAGTAGCTGTAGTTTGATATGTTTGTGAGTGTTTGTATGCCTTGTGGTCCACAATGTTTAAGGTGTATGTTGCTTATGTTGTCTGGGCCACAGGCAGATGGGTGCTTAACCCTCTCGTTACCATTTGACGCAGGCTGTGTCCTGCCGCGAGCGAGTACCCTGGAGGCGCGCCTTGGCGTCCAAGGCCACACCCTGAGAGCCCCCCTCCCCCCATCACCATGTAATACCTGCACACCCGATAGTTCATAAACAGTTTATCCTCACACCCTTATAATTATATGCTTCGATAATCATAATTTTTTTTCACTGTTGTCCTGAATAAATGTACATGCCTATGGTGTCATAAAAAAGATCAGCTGAACATAAATTATGCATTAGTTTATTTTTTTACTTCATTTTTTTTCAGTTTTTTTTCTCATAGAAATATATTTTTTATGGTAAATGTTAATGAGAAAAAGTTATAGGGAATTTACTTGGCTACAGTTTGGTGTATGTTATAAAGAATTACTGTTGATTAATTAGGGCCGATATTACAGAACGCGAAAGGAAAATATCTTACGCTCGAGCAAGGCTTGTAGGACACTGACTGGGGCAGTGGGGTGATGCTGGGTGAGGAGTGGGTTGAGCTTGACAGAGGGATACACGGGGACACAAGTAGTGCTTTGTTCTCACCCAGAAATTGTTCCATAACCAAATAAACATGGGCCATTTCATTTGATGCAGCCGGCGTCGAATCGTAACGAGCGGTTGAAATGTGCGCAGACGCAGCTTGAGTCAAATGGTAATGAGCGGTTGAAATTTGTACTGCACCCATAAACACAAAAGGGTTAAGGTTGCTAATGATGTGCTTCATTTGGTTATAAGTGAAGGGTGCAAAGTCTGGGTCTGTGGGGAACTGTCCCTTGCTTCAGATGACAAGTTGGTCGTCATGATGGGGGTTTAGATGACTGACGTGTGAAAGGTGATTGATGAGAGAGTTTGCCTGTTGTTTGTTTGAGGGTATGGTATCTTTTGTTGTGATGGCAGCATGCGATTATGTAGTGTTGCTGTTGGAGAGTGTGATGCTGTTTAGTGTTCTGTAGAGTTTGCCTGTGTTTGTTTTGTGATCAAGTGTTTGGAGATAAGTATTTGAATTTAGTGTTTGCTGCTCTGATATTTTATTGTTTATGTGAGCGTTGAGTGTGTGTATTTGTTGTATGGTATCTTGTGTATAGGTTGTTGGGGAGTACTGTAGTGTGTTGCATTGACTGATGAGGCCTTGAATTTCTGGTGTGAAGTTGGGATTTGGTCTCTTTCTGTTGCCTCCGGGATTGTATCTCTTGTCTGTATTTTGAATAATTGTATTGAAAGTGTGCACAGCAGTGTTGATGTTTGTGTTGGGTGTACTGTTTAATGTTTCAAAGAGTTCTGTTTTAGTTGTGAAGCCCTCCTAGTTGGCTTTCTTATAATTAGTGTCTGTGGCCAGCTGGGGTGATTTTGGTTTTGGTAGTGATGATGATCTGGAGGTAGGTGAAGTAGTTGGAGAGTGGGGTGTGCCTGAGGAAGTGGATGAGAATGGCAGTGCTGTAGTGGGCATTTGTGCAGGTAGGGGGTTGGTGATAGCCAATACCCTATTTAGATACGATATGATCCACAGGTATACGTTGCAAATGACGGGAAGGGGGATGGTGAACTGAATTAATGGAAGGCAGTGATTGATTATGTGTGTGTGGATGATTGAATGAGAAAGAGCATAAAGAGGTTGGGGGAGTGAACTTTCTGGCCACCACATGGTGGTGGGGAAAGTCAAGGTTCAAGTGCGATGGAGGAATAGAAGCAGAGAAGGAGAAGAGGAAGTAGTCCATACAAGGAGCGTAGAAAGGTTACAAGAGGATGGAAAAAAAGGCAGAATATAAGAGAGAAGTGGAGTAGCATTTGGGTAAATATGATTTGATGCAGATGGTGGACATGGAAGGTGTGTGCAAGATATTCACAGAAGAAATCTGTGCAGCATGTGAGGTGGTGTATGGGGTGAAGAGAAGATGAAAGGGGGTGCAAGGAACAGCATGGTGGAATGAAGAGGTTAGACAGGCAGTGGTGCAAAAGATGAGAGTATATACAGAGAGTCTTCGATATACGAATGGGATAGGGACCAAAAAAAACTTTCATAATTTGAAATTTCTTATATTGGAATGATTTTTCCCATTGAAATATACATAGAAATGGGAGGATGTGTTCCAGGACCCCCTTGGACCCCCCACCTGAACTCTACCCCTCCTATTTTGCAGGAAGTAATAAGTGTAGAAGTAAGTAATACCTGTAGATGTAGAAAACGAGGTGGCCGTTTTCTTGTACATCTCCTTTTTCTTGGTCAGAGTCCCAACAGTGGAAGCTGCAAGGCCTAAGGCACTCCCAATCTCCGAGACTCCCCGCCCCTCCTCGTGGCGTAATTTCCAATTTCTTCTCCAGAGTTAGAATATAATGCTGCTGCTTCTTTGCAGAGGGCTTCCCCAATGCTGGAGATGATGCAGGGTGCATGGGAGGCATGTCTAAACAGTACAAAAACGTGTAGAGCAGCGAAAATATCCTCATGTGCAGCAAAGATGCGAGGAGGGATGTGGACTGGTTCCGGGAAAATTAGCCATCAGACAATTCCGTCAAAACATGGACAATTCCGTCATTCTATAAATTTACAGTACTTGATATTAATTGATTAATACTATAATAACTACTTTCACTGGGAACTATCGATGTCTGCGTTCATTGAATAGCATAGGTTTGGATATTAGTTTATAGTTTGCACTTGTGGTCAATAATTAACTTGTTTCTGCCTCACTGTAGTCGGCTTTGAATTATAATCTGGCATCTCCCATAGCTGTCTTCAGTAATTTTAATTGTAATTTTTGGATGCAGTAGGTTGATGTAGTGCTGCCTACTTCTTCCTTAGCCTTTATCATTCTTTTTCTGTGCCTGCCCTCCTTTCTTCCTATTTCTCCTATATTTCCTGTCACTTCTTACTGCTTTTCTTTCCTTTACAGGTGGCATTACATTGAGTGACAAGCCAAATGGTTTCCTGTAAGCCAAGAAACCATTTACAACGCTGGGTGGTAACCATATAACCAAACCATACGTGCTCCCTACGTGTCAACAAGTGGGTTGGTGGAGGGTTAGTGCCCCTCCCCGTAAAAAAAAATAACTCAAAGTCAAATGGCCACCCCTTACGGGATTATGGTGTCTGGCAATAGATAGATAGAGAGAGGTTGAGACTGATTGATTAGCTGAGAACGTAGACGTAATATGAAGATTATTCATATAATTTTAGAGTACAGTAAAACCTCGATATAACGGACTTCAGTAGACCGGAATTCGCTTTTATCGGACTCGAGGAGCTACCGGACTAAACTCCTATATATCGGAAAAAGTCCGATATAGCCAGAATCAGTCCAGACTGCCTGACAACTTCAGCTATGTTCACCACAATAAAACAAGTAAAAGATATGTTTTTCAGTGCACAATACAGTATTATTATACCATTTGATTAATGTAGTGAAGGTAAAACACAGTACAATACTGCAATGGTGGTGAAAACTACCGATGCAATCCGGACTAATGTCTGATATATCGGAAAAAGTCTGGATTAGCAGGGGTAAGTCCAGATGTCGCTTTTATCGGAAAATCGCATATTTCGGACTGGCCTGAGCCCCAATTAGTCCGTTATAGTGAGGTCTTACTGTATGTCGATCGTTCACTTGAGGTTATTAAGCATTTATATAAATGCCAATGTCTCATATGTAGCTTTATGTTAACCTGCCCCATCCCAGCAGATTCTTAACCAATTACCTCCCCCAATCCCAGTAGATTTTATTTATTTATTTATTTTGCTGAAACCTCCGCCTTTTATGAGACACATCGAAATTTCATAGAGAAATTGCTCACCTGACCTTTAAAATGCTGCTACAGGTAAGAATACCCTTACATCGCTGTGTTTTCTATGGGCCTTGGCTCCTGAGAAAACGTGATCTATGGGAGGGTAACTATTCCAGACCGCTTATAATAGTTATTTATTTATTTGGTACGAATTTATATGTAGTTCAAGAGTATATTGGTTTTCACACAGTAATATAGGCGATATAAGCGTTGCTTCACTCACCAAACACATCAACATCTGCACCTTTTTAGGCGACTACCTGATCGTCATTTCTGACTGTTTCTTCCTCTAATGCTACGTAAACTTGTCCTTCACATTGTCATCAATTGGAGAATCACTCTTGCCTTGAATTTCATACCATGGCATGACAAGTCTTTACTGGCCAGGTCACTGGTAACAGGTGAGTTGCCTAGACAATGGCATGCAGGGCATACATCACCTGATTCATGTTTCAATATATTTATATTTTTTTCTGTTAATACCAACTATTTGATGCCATATTTTACATTTATTATAAAAAGAATAAACCACCATCAGCTTTATAACTCACATAACTCGAAAACTAATCTAGTGTACTTGCTAAATTAACTGATATGTAAATAAATGATGGGGAATCATCCTGACTCTGAAAAGTCCTGATGGCGAATTGTTATTGTTGTGACGGCCTCACTGCAAGCGAGCACAGCACTGTGCAGCATGCCCATTTTGAATTTTTTGAATTTCCTTTTGCTTCGCTTTTTGTATCACCGAGACTGGTACCTTTCGTATTGTGGAATTTGTCCTACATTCCTCACTTTCTTAACATCGAAAATTTGTATATCGGGTTTTCGTTTATCAAGGACTCACTGTACAGTAATCTCTTTAATATCCGGACATTCCAATGTCCGGAACACACACACACACACACACACACACACACACACACACACACACATAATTTGAACTTGGCACGCGGCGCCGAACAGCTGTGTGTACGTGCACTTCCTGCTTCCCAGGCTCCCCTCCCCAGTTCCCACTCAACTACCATCATGAGTAGACAGTCGTCGGAATAGCTGCCGGTCATGCTCGTTTTTGTTTAAACAGTCATAATTCACAGTGCTAAGCATTAAGTGCAACACAACACTGGATTACTGTATGTGCTTCAAGAACGTTTTCACCACTGTCAGAGCCTTAGAGGTGGGGTAATCTTCGTAACAACCACCACGGACGTGTTGTAAGTTTTTTTTTTTTTTTAATGCAAGGAAGAAGGAACCAAAGGCCATTGGCCCGCAAACTGTTCCTTCTAAGAACAAACAAAAACAATACAAAAAGAGAGCCAAATTCAAGATCCATCGTTCATTTCGAGATGCCTGGACACACTGCGTTTGAAGGACTGGAGATCATAGGAAGCAGGAAATACAGACAGAGGAAGACAGTTCCAGAATTGACTGGTTGCATAAATGAAGGACTGGGAATAACGGTTAACTCTTGCATTAGAGAGTTGGACAGAAAAGGGATGAGAGGTTGTTGCTAGACGGGTGCTACGTGCCCGTCGTAGAGGTGGAGGGATGCAAGCAGACAGTTCAGAGGAACAGTAGCCATTGAAGTAGCGATAGAAAAGAGATAAAGATGCAACAGTGCGGTAAAGAGACAGAGGTTGAAGGGAGCCAGTAAGAGGAGGAGGGTTAATGAGATGAAAAGCTTTTGACTCCACCCTATTGAGAAGGGCTGCATGCGGGGAGCCTTCCCACACATGAGAGTTGTACTCTAAACAGAGGCAAATAAAACCCGTGTATAAAGTCAACAACTGTGCAGGGGTAAAGAAGGTTCGGAGTCGGCTTAGCACACCTAATCTCTTTGAAGCAGATTTCACAAGAGATGTAGTATGTTCCTTCCAAGATAAATCCCTAGTGAATGAAACTCCAAGCATGTTCAAGGATGATGCAGGAGCAAGCTGTCGCACAGCTGCCTAGGTGCCGAAATGATATTTATCTCGGGAATATTATCCTCCCGCATTTAACACTGTGGTAGCGTGAAATCATTCAGTCATTCAGACACTGGCAACGCGCGACTTGTGGCTTCACCATACGCCACTACACACATGTACTTAGAACTGGGAACTGGAAGAAGTGAAAGAATGATATGGCTTTTCTAGGCTTTAATTACAAAAAGTATTCACAAGTTATTTACAGGTATAAAAACCTTGAGATATTTCCCACCTCATTTCACTTCATATAAAGTTCCGTGCCAGAAACCGCACTCAGTTCACTTTATTACTAACACTATATTAATAAATCAAAGCCCTTATAAAAGTTCTATGCTTTAAAAGAAATCTTATATATATAATCCTTTAATAATTACTAGTGCTGTTATAAGTAAAGCACTCTCTTTATTCACTTATATATATAAAGTTACACTATTACATTAATACAAGAAAAACACATTTAAACATTTAAAGACTTTGCTCCTTCCGTTTCTAACTAGGAGTCCTTTTTACCAGTCCCAGATGACAGACAAATGTAATAGCACTGTTAGCCAGTTGTACCTGCGATTACCACAAGCATGTACTTTAACTCACTACTAACAGAAGCGCTTTCATGTCGTCCCTCTGGAACTCTCACTCTCGGCTACACAGCAACGTCCCTCGCGACGTGTCTTCCGCGCCAGGCTATGTCAAGCTGCGTCCTCCCGTCACGATGTCACACAGGGCTCTGCTCAGCCTCAAGTCCCGACTGAGGTCTGTGCCCCATTCTGGCCTCAAGGGTTGCCGATGTTCACCAGCAGGTCACATGGTTGCAAGGTGGGTTATGGCCTCACCCACTCATCCACCGCCCTCATCCACACGTCACCCGCGTCATCCACCGTAGAGGCCCTAGCAAAATCGCTGCGTCAGCTTGGTTTCCCACGCTGCAAAGCTTCGTAGTCAGCATACGCTCTCACGGTCTGAACTGCCTAGTCCACACTTGTCTGTATAAACAACTAACCAACACCATCATTACTCCTCTCTCTCTCTCTCTCCTCCTTCCATTTATTACTTTCTCTCAACCTCCCTTCCTTATTCCACCTCCCTATATTTATTGCCCACAGCTATACATAGAATCGACATCGAATTCTCTACTTTTTCTCTTCTGTCCGTGTTTCACTCTAAACTCACGTCTAGCAGGTGTACTTGCCTCCACACCTGCAACAGCTGCGTGTCTTCTTACATCTGCTTGAGAGGATGCTTGTCAGCTCCCGACAGAGCTGTACATTATTAAACATCAGTGGGTACTCCTGTGGAAGATTCTTGCGAGTTGATAGGTGTAAGAATTGAGTCTTTGATGCATTAAAAACAACAAGATTATTTTTACCCCAGTCAAAGATACGAGCCAAGTCAGACATTAGGTTTGCCATAGCCTCATCCCTTGTTTGCTGAAGTATCTGCTGAGACGGACATTGCGGGAACCGAAAGGAAAGGTGAAGGGTGGAATCAGCAGCGTACGAGTGGATAGGGTTAGATGTACAGCTTAGAAGGTCATTGATGAATAAAAGGAAGAGAGTTGGTGATAGGACAGAACCCTGAGGAACACCACTGTTGATAGATCTAGGAGAAGAGCGATGGCCGTCTACAACAGCAGCTATAGAACGACCAGAAAGGAAGCTAGAGATGAAGGCACAGATAGAAGGATAGAAACTGTAAGAGGGCAGTTTAGAAATTAAAGATTTATGCCAGACTCGATTGAAAGCCTTTGAGATGTCAAGTGCAATGGCAAAGCTTTCGCCAAAGTTCCGAAAGGAGGATGGCACTGTCAACTGGTAAGTATTTTCCATACTAACCTCTAATTCCTCATTCTTTTGTTCCATTTCATTTATTTCTTGTTTTCTGTCCCTTATTTATGTGAATAGGGTCATAAAAAGGTGCTGTGCATGTCTGGTAGCAGTGGTAGGGAGTTACAGTACCCTGTCAACTGCTAAATATTTTCCATACTCACCTCTAATTCCTCATTCTTTGATTCCTTTTCATTTATTTCATGCTTTATGTCCCTTACTTCTGTGACTAGGGTCTTAAATAGGTGCTATGCATGTCCGGTAGGGAGTTGTGTAGGTGGTTTTCGTAGTTAATTTAGGGTCGATAAGTACCAGTCCAGGAGGCAGGGTCCCAGTATCCGGACAATCCCACTTTCCGGACATGCCTTTGGCTCTGTTACATCGGATATTGGAGAGATTACTGTAGTGAGTGGATGAGAAACGGGCATGGAGGAAGTTGAGAGACAGAAGTGAGAGTTACTGTGTATGTAGAGAGGAAGAGAGGGGTGAAAAGATTCGTAAGAGACAGTAAGAAATGAGTGGATGAGGAATTTGAAAGGAATTTGTGTGTAAAGTGGAGGGAATGTAAGAAAATATTTTGGAAAGAGGTAAAGAGAGTTAGACAGGGTGACAAAGAAGTTAGTTGGGGAGTGAAAGATAAAAAATGGTACAAAGCTACTGGAGAAGGGAGAAAAAGTGAGCAGATGGAGAGAACACTCTAAGGAATTTTGGAAGAAATCAGTAGGTTGGAAGTAGTGCAAGTAAAGAAGAAAGTCATAATGGGGAAAGCCCCAGGAATTGATGGAGTGTGTGGTGAAATGCTGAAGCATGGATGAGAGATCATAGTAGAATAGATATGGGAGATGTGCAGATTGGCCTGGGAGGAAGGTAGAGTCCTGGAGGATTGGAAGTCAGTTATAATTATTCCTTTGTACAAAGGAAAAAGGGAAAAGAAAATGTATGGTAATCGTAGGGGCATTTGACTTCTTAGTGTTTCGGGAAAACTATATGGTAGGATACTTATTGACAGAGTTAGGGAATGGAGGAATTAGTCAGAGAAGAACAGGGAAGTTTTGTGTAGGGAAGAGGTCGTGTAGATCGGATATTTATCTTTAGGTCTTCAGTGGAAAAGCTTCTAGAGAAGGGAGATAAGTTGTATGCAGCCTTCATGGATTTGGAAAAAGCATATAACAAAATGGGTAGACAAGAAATGTGGAAAATTTAAAAAATATATTTGGAGTTAATTGGAGCTGTTGAATCCTGTGAAGAGTATGCAAATTAGGGTTGAGGCTATGGCACACCTAATGTCTGACTTGGCTCCTATCTCTGATTGGGGTAGAAATAATCTTGTTTTTAATGCATCAAAAACTAAGTTCTTACATCACATCCAACCATCATCCAATTCTGTTTGCCCCATGAGGAGCATAGGAGCCTGGGGTTAGGCAAGTTGATCCTGCCATTTAAGATGAGAGTGACCAGCCTCACTCATCCCTAAGTGGCATTACGTAAGCAATAAACCCCAGTCACCCCTTGGGTATAAACCTACACAGGTTCAATCCAATTGGAGCATCTTAATTACCCACTGAACCACCAGGTGCCATAATTTGGTTATATGGTTACCAACCAGCATAGTAAATGGTTTCCTGGTGTACAGGAAACCATTTGGCTTGTCGCTCAGTGTAGAGTCACCAATAGGCAGGAGGAAAGGGAAGGAATGAAGGAACGAAAGACAGAAGCGGAAGGAAGGATGAGAATAAAGGGCAGACACCCAAAACAGTGAGTGGATGGTGAGGGCCCCCACTTACATCTATCAACCCAATAAAATCTTCTACCGGAGTACCCTCTAATTTTTAACAGTATCCAGCTCAATCCTGCAACATCATTAAAACATACTTGGGGTTTCATTCTCTCAGGATTTACCTTGGAAAGAACATTTTATCTCTCTTGTAAAGTCTGCTTCCAAGGGATTGGGTGTGCTAAACCGACTGTGCCATCTTTACCCCAGCACAGTTGTTGACTTTATACACAAGTTTTATTCGCCCCTGTGTGAGTACAACTCTTGTGTGTGGGGAGGCTCCCCACATACAGTTCTTCACAACAAGGTGGAGTCAAAGGCTTTTCGTCTCATTAACTCTCTTCCTCTTACTGGCTTCCCTCAACTTCGGTCTCTTCACCTCACTGTATCTTTATCTCTTTTCTGTTGCTACTTCAGTGGTCACTGCTCCTCTGAGCTGTCTGCTTGCATCCCTTCACCACTACAGTGGGCACATAGCACCTGTCTAGCAAAAACGTCTCATCCCTTTTCTGTCCAACTCACTAATACAAGAGTTAACCATTACTCCCAGTCCTTCATGTATGCAACAGGTCATTTCTGGAACTGCCCCCCCTCTGTTTGTATTTCCTCCTGCCCGCGATCTCCAGTCTTCCAAATGCAATGTGTCTAGGTATCTTGAAATAAATAGTTCTTGAATTTGGCTCTGTGATCTTTTGCTTTTGTTTTTTCTTGGAGGGAACAATTTACAGGCTCCTGGCCCTTGGTTCCTTCTTCTGTGCAAAAAAAAAAAAAAAAAAGTAAATAAATGGTTAAACATTTGGCCTTTCCTGGTGACCTTGTCAATAGATAGACAGACAGATGGATGCATAGATAAGTAGACATATAAACAGATAGATAGATAGATAACTGATTGGCCTTTACTGGTGACTTCGGCTATAGATAGACAGACAGATATGGAGATAGAAAGACAGACAGAAAGCAAACCATTTGGCCTTTACTGGTTACCTAAGCTCCTGATAAGTACAGGTATACCCCAGTTTAACAATGCAGTTGGTTAGGTAAAAACCCATTGCTAGGCGTGGTATTGTATATCAGGGTAGATTTAACATGTAAAGTATAGGGCTGCACTTTTCAGCCTTGGGTTTACCTCCCAAACAACTCCTAAACCCATACAGATGAGACCAAAAAAAAGTTGAAAGCCAGGCTAAATAACTGACAGCTGTAAAAGAGGCTAACCTAAGCCTAATACCTGTAAATAATACACTAAAACCAACAAAAAAATCTTAAAATCTTAAAAAATAAGTCAGAAAGTAGCAAACACATCACTTATGGCTTGTAAGACCATGTCTGGTGCTGGTCATCATCCTTGCTATCCTTCCTGAGGCTAGGGGACATATGGTGTTCCCTAGCACTCATTCATCCTCCCCAAAGCCCTCAAACTCCATCTCCGGGGGAGGGTCAGAGGGTGGGGGAAGCCTGGCGAGGTGGGGTGATGGTAGTGGGAGACTGATGCACTGGCTCTGGGGGTGGTGATGGGGTGCAATGTTATGACTCAGGCAGCGGCGATGGGGTGCAGTACGATTGCTCTTGGGGTGGTGATGGAGTGCAATGAGGTGGTGAGGGAGACAGCTGCAATGACCGGTGAGGTGGCTAGGAAGACTGCTGCAATGACTGATGAGATAGCGAGGGAGACAGATGCGGTGGCTCACGTCATGGTGAGGGAGAGGTAGTGGCCGAAGAGGTGTGGGAGATGGAGGTTGGGGCAAGGAAGGCAGTGATGGAGTGGCAAAGTGCTGCAGTGGAGACACAGGTGACACGGGAGACAGGGGTCGGCTGGAAGTGAGGTCCAGGACTAGTGGCCGAGCACATCCTCGGTGGGAGGAGGCCTTGGGTGTGTGTCTGCTGGTTGAGAGCTGGGGAGATGCTCTGCTGGTCAAGGGCTGGGGAGATGCTCTGTGGGTTGCTGGCATGGTGAGGGCCTGTGTGAAGAAGGCAGTGATTGTAGTCTGCCTGGCCCCCCTCTTTTCCTCCAGCATCGTCCTGTTCACCTTCATTCCCTCCTCCAGCCGATTAGCTGCATCCCTGCTTCGTCCTGGGAGAGGGTCATGTGTGCTCATAAGCACAATGACCTCGTCCATCTTGGTCACCATCTCCCTCAGAATGTTCACATTGAGGGCTCGCACCTCAGGGATGACCTCTTCCTCCTCCTGTGCCTCCTGGTGTGCCTGTTGAATCTCCATATTGAGGAGCTCCTCATTATTGAGCTCCTCCCTGTGGCTTTCCAGGACCTCCTCCATGTCCTCCTTGTCGACCTACCCGAAGCCCGCCTCGTGCAGTTCAACAATTTCCTGCCGTACATGTTGAACCGGCAGAGCTTGCACGCCCTCGGGGAAGCCGGTGAAGGAGTGAACGCATTCCAGCCACAGCTTCCGCCACACACTGTTCATAATGGGCTGGCTAACTTCCCGCCAAACAGCAGTGATGTTCTTTATGGCATGGTGTATATTACAGTAATCTCTCTACTTTCCAGACGACCACTATCCAGTTACACCACTGTTTGGACATCGTAGGCTGATGTTTGAAACCCAAAAATGCCCAAAAATTGCAAAATAAATTGAAAAAGATCCGATTTTTTAAAACCATATGTTTTAATTTTGCACGCGGCACCGAACGGCCTTGTTTACATTCACATTCCCACTGTCTCCCCCTCCCACCACTCCAACAGTTGTCTCTGAACTCCCGTGAGTTTTTGTTTAAGTAATAATTCACAGTGCTAAGGATTAAGTGCAGTTCAATGCTGGATTACTGTACATGCTTCAAGAGCATTTTCACCACTGTTAGAGCTTTAGAGGTGGGGTAAACAGCCACCACGGACATGTAAGTAAATTGTCAGCTGCCAAGTATTTTCCATAATCACTTCTAAATCCTCATTCTCTGGTTACATTTTATTTACTTCATGCTTTGTGTCCCATATTGGAGTGCACAGGCTGTGAAAGAGGTGATTTTCTCAGTGGTTACCATGTCTCTTACATACGTTCACTATCTAGTCAACTGATGAACATTTTTGCCCTAGTCACCTCTAAATTGTAATTTTTCTGGTTACATTTTATTTACTTCATGCATTGTGCCCCATATTTGAGTGCACAGGCTGTTAAAGAGGTGATTTTCTCAGATTATCATGTCTCTTACATACGTTCACTATCTAGTCAACTGGTGAACATTTTTGCCCTACTCACCTCTAAATGATAGTTTTCTGGTAACAGTTTATTTATTTCATGCTTTGTATCCCATATTTGAGGGCACAGGCTGTGAAAGAGGTGATTTTCTTAGTGATTGCCATGTCCAATACTTTCACTATGCTGTCAGCTTGTGAACACCTTCTTTACTCTCCTCAAAATCATCATTTTTGGGTTAAAATTCGATTAATTCATGCTTTGTGTCCATTATTTATGTGAATGGGGTCTAAAATAAGTGCTATGCATGTCCGGTAGGGAGGTAGGTAGGTGGTTTTCTGATTAAGGTTAGGTTAGGTTAGGGTCAGGAATGACTGGTGCTGGAGCTTCAGGGCCACTATCCAGACAAGACCACTTTCCGGTCATGCCTTTGGCTCTATTACGTCTGATAGTGGGAAGATTACTGTATACCCTTTCCAGAATGTTTTCACTGTCTTCTTGTCATCACTGTCACAGGCCCTTACCAACTTCTGCATAGTGTGACGGAGGTAATACGCCTTGAACATTGCAATCACCCCCTGGTCCAGAGGTTGCAACAACAACGTGGTGTTGGGGAGCAGGAACACCACTTTTGTGTTGCTTACGCAGTCCTTT
The DNA here is from genome assembly GCA_018397915.1 of Birgus latro. Classification (NCBI taxonomy): domain Eukaryota; kingdom Metazoa; phylum Arthropoda; class Malacostraca; order Decapoda; family Coenobitidae; genus Birgus; species Birgus latro. The sequence continues at coordinate 34,316 of JAGKTI010004586.1, forward strand.
GTCGCGGGAGGGAGAGTAGGCGCGTTGTCTACCACCGCGAGAAATCTGTTGGCTTAGTTCTCCCTTGAGGCATACCTCTTGAGGACATGAGAGAGGGGGTGGGGGTAGTGAAAATAGGATGAACAGATGTCGGAAGTCATCCAGGCCTTCTTGTTTGACTTCCAAGTCACCCCTAAATTCTCCTTAACATACTTCACCAGAGTCCTGGGGTTCTCGGAGTGGTAGACCAGCAGCAGCTTCAACTTGAGTTTGCCCTCAGCGTTGCCTCCCAGCAGCAGTGTAAGCCGGTCCTTCGAGACCTTGAACCCTGGCATAGACTTTTCCTCTGTTGCAAGGAATGTCTTTGAGGACATTCTCTTCCGAAAGAGCCTAGTCTCGCCAGAATTCAAAACCTGCTTCGCGCTGTAGCCACTCTCCGCAGTGATGCGCCTCAGCTCGTCAGAAAACGCTTCCACCGCCACTGTATGCGCACTCGCCATCTCACCATACATCTTCACGTGGTACTGGTTTGCACGCCTCTTGAAGGGGTCAAACCACCCATGGGTAGCCTTGAATGTTTCGCTGTCATCAAGATTCCGCCTCACCTTTATTTCCTTCCATAGTGAGAGAGCCTTGGTGCAGATGATAGCCTGACTCATGGGTGCCTTCTTCCTGTTGTGGTCCTCCACCCAAGTGCGGAGCATCTGCTCCAGCTCCTCCCTTATGGCGGTTGATGTGTGATGCAGATAAGGTTGCAACCTCCCCAGCGGTAAATGTCATTACCGGTAAATGCCATTTTCAGGAAGGCGTCAAGATTTAGTGAGGGAGTTTGAAATGTAATCCTTTCTAATTTGGGGGGATTACTGTACTTTCGCGAATAGTAGTTTCGCAGCGCAAAGCAATGTTCCGCTGCAAGGAGTTTCGCAATGTTGCTGAGAGTTTTGCGAGCCCCGGCTGTGAGTGATTGCATGCATTCGCATCTCCTCAGTCACTTGTTAACGACCACCACCACCATGTTTATGATGTCATATCGTGCAACACTGTATTGTTGTGATCTCACGTTCACAGGACTTTCTGTCCTGAGTCTCTAGTTCGCGTGTTGTGTAACTTGTTTCACGATTACATACAGTAATCTCTCTACCATCCGACGTAATAGAGCCAAAGGCATGACTGGATAGTGGTCTTGTCCGGATAGTGGCCCTGAAGCTCCAGCACTGGTCATTCATGACCCTAACCTAACCTAAATCAGAAAACCACCTACCTACCTCCCTACCGGACATGCATAGCACTTATTTAAGTCCCCTTTCACATAAATAATGCACACAAAGCATGAATTAACTGAATTTCAACCAAAAAATGATGATTTAGAGGTGAGTAAGACATAGGTGATCACAACTTGCCAGCAAGTGTAAGTATCAGACATGGAAATCACTATGAAAATCACCCTTTCTCACACCATATGCATTAAATAATGGACACAAAGCATGAATTCATTGAATTTTAACCCAAAAATGATGATTTTGAGGTAAGGCATAGATGTTCATGAGTTGGCAGCTTAGTGTAAATAAGTATCGGACATGGCAATCACTACGAAAATCATCATTTCTCACATCTTATGCACTAAAATATTGGACATAAAGCATCAAATAAATAAATTGTTACCTGAAAAAGAGTTAGGTATGGCAAAGGTATTCACTTCACCCACAGCACTGGTCATTCTTGACCCTAACCTAACCTAACCTAAATCAGAAAACCATCTACCTACCTCCCTACTGGACATGCATAGCACTTATTTAAGACCCCAGTCACATAAATAATTGGCACAAAGCTTGAATTAATCGAATTTTAACCCCAAAATGATGAATTTGAGGTGAGTAAGGCAGGGGTGTTCACGAGTTGGCAGGTTAGTGTAAGTAAGTATCGGACGTTGCAGTCACTATGAAAATCATCATTTTTTACATCTTATGCCCTAAAATATGGGATACAAAGCATCAAATAAATAAATTGTTATCAGAAAAAGAGTTAGGTATGGCAAAGGTGTTCACTTCACCAACAGCACCGGTCATTCTTGACCCTAACCTAACTTAACCTAAATCAGAAAACCACGTACCTACCTCCCTACCGGACATGCATAGCACTTATTTAAGACCCCATTCACATAAATAATTGGCAGAAAGCATGAATTAATTGAATTTTAACCCCAAAATGATGATTTTGAGGTGAGTAAGGCAGGGTGTTCGCCAGCTAACTACATAATGAATGTAAGGAAGAGACACGATTATTACTGAGAAAATCACCTTTTCACAGCCTATGCACTCAAATATGGGACACAAAGCATGAAGTAAATGAAATGTAACCAGAAAAATTATGATTTAGAGGTGTGTAGGGCAAAAATGTTCACCAGTTGACTAAATAGTGAATGTATGTAAGAGACATGGTAATCACAAAATCACCTCTTTCACATCCTGTGCATTCAAATATGGGACACAAAGCATGAAGTAAATAAAATGTAACCAGAGAATGAGGATTTAGAAGTGATTATGGAAAATATTTAGCAGTTGACAATGTTTACTTACATGTCCATGATTGTTGTTTACTCCTTGTTTACCCCCACCTCTAAGGTTTTTACAGTGGTCATAATTGCTCTTGAAGCATGTCCAGTAATCCAGTGTTTAACTACACTTAATCCTTAGCACTGTGGCTTTTGATTATTTAAACAAGAACGAAAATACTGCAAACGATTGGACAGCCGTCCACTGTTCACGGGAGTTGAGACAGAACTAGGAGGAGGGGGATAGGGCGGGAAGGGAGCTAGTCGGCGAGCGCTAGAAATTCAAACTGACGCGGTCAGCAAAAGTAGGATTTTTTCGTTTGTTTTTTTTGCAGTTTTGGGGTTTCGACCATCAGTCCACGATGTCCGAATAGTGATGTAACTGGATAGTGGTCGTCCAGATAGTAGAGAGATTACTGTAATGGATGACGGCTGCCCTGAGGGGTTCAAGGATGAGCAAGGGCACCCGGAAGTACCGTAAAGGTGTGAGTAAGAAGAAATATTCTCTAGAAGATAATCATGATATATTAGGCATGCTGGACAGTGGTGCTAGAACATGTGATATTGTGAAGCATTTTAACTGCCCAGAATCAACAGTGTGTTCAGTCAAAAAGAACCGTGATACAGTGAGTGCTAGTTTAAGTTAGTTTTCCTGTTTCTCGACTTGACATGCATTTAGTTTAACCTATGAAAGAAAAATATTCCTTCTTGTAACTGAACATTATCTGAGGGAGTGGATGCTGGGCGGCAGCCTTCAAAAACGAAACGAAATGACTGTAGCATCTCTGTGCCTGGGATGAGGAACTAGGCACATCTCTATTACCAGGCTGTTGCACGAAAAAAAACATATTGATAATCCACCTCCCTTCCATGCTTCCATTGGTTTGATCATCGCTTTCAAAACACATTGCAAGGTGAAATTTTCAGTGTATCAGGGTGGAGCTGGCTCCACCAATACTGAAGCTGCAAAAAAACTTTCCTGCAGTCTTGCAAAACATTGTTGCACGGGGTGGTTACACCATGGATCAAGTGTTAACTGTGATGAAACAGGATTTTTTTGGAAGAGAGCCATGCAGGAGAAACAAGCCAGAGGTGTGTAAACATCGAAAGACCATGTGACAGAGTTGTTTACAGTAATACCCCGATATACGATACCCCTAGATGCGATACCCCGGCTTAACAGTGGGGGTAGAAATACCACCATACTCCGCCTAACGATGGCCAAACCCCGGTTTAGTGATGGGTTTTGACTTTTTTTTGCTGCTTTTGATGATATTTTAGACAAATTATGTGTTTAGGTTGATTTATAAACAGTTTTTAGACTTGGAATAATGTGTTTTAGCCATAGGTGGGGTGAACATTGCCATTTTGGGGTACAGTTTACTAAGTTTGATTTTTCCAGACTTATATTTGATGATTTTCGGATTTTATTTGTTGGTTTTAGTGAGTTATTTACAGGTGTTAGGGGGAGGCCGAGGATGAGATGGAGGGATGGAGTGGAGAGGTATATGAGAGAGGGGTGTGTGAGTTGGGAGCGTGGTAGTGAAATGGCAGGGGACAGAGTGACATGGAGGCGATTTGTTTGTGGCCACCCCGTTCGGGATCAAGGCGTCTGGCAATAGATAGATAGGCTTAGGTTAGCTTTTACAGCTGTTAGGCCATTCAGATTGACTTTAAACTTGTTTTTTGGGCTCATTTGGTTGGGTTTTGGACTTTGTTGGGGGGTGAACCCAAGGTTGAAAAACACATCCCATTACTTTACATGTTAAAACTACCCCGATATATACCCCACCTAACGATGGGTTTTTACCTGAGCAATTGCATCGTTAAACCAGGGTATACCTGTACCTGCAGTGCAACTGGTGAGTGCATGATGAAGCCCTTAGTGGTGGACAGAGCAGCCTGCCCCAGACCTTACTAACACGCTGCTATGTCAAAGTTAAATGTTTACTGGACCCCCCAATCCCAGAACATGGTTGGCAGTACCCATTACCATGGACTGGTTCAACAGACATTTTGTCCGCAATGCGAGGGCTTATTGTCAAAAACAGAATCTAAAGATTCTTTTACTCCTGGGCCGGTATTTATCAACGCTCCTACTACCTTATGACCATTCATAAGTCTTGTGAATGTTCATAAACTTGTGAAAACTACTAAGAGTTATTTATAAAGTCACAAGCATTGTGAATTTTCACATCTCGGGGTCCCAGTTGTGAGTAGCAGGTGTAGCAAGTAGCTGTCACAAGGACTTGGGAGTTTTCACAAGTGCTAGAGAGGCAAGATGGCTGATCGACTACAGCAACAACAAATCCGTTGTCCACGGAATTTTCGCCCTCATAGAGATGCCCTGTTTGTAATTTCATATTGCTTTTCTTTAATGCATTTCTTTCAGCTCAAAGTTCTTCCATTGTTGTAAAATCTAAGGCAATTTTGAACACAGTGTATAACACTGTAGTTCCATATTTTTATTAACACTGCTGTTAGTAAGCTTTTGTGTAATGTATTACATTCACCCCAGTTCTTCCATTTTAGTATATTCTAAGATAATCTAGAATACAAAGTATAACATTATGGTATATGATGTTTACTTTTCTCATAAACCCTTTTTTAAATTAATAAGTATATTCTAAGATAATCTAGAATACAAAGAATAACATTACGGTACATGATGTTTACTTTCTCATAAATCCTTTTTTAAATTAATAAGAACAGTAAACCTTGCATAAGCCGAACTTTTAGAAGCCGGAATCTTCAGTTAGCCGAACTCAGGCCGAGACCACGTATGAAAGTAGGCCGAAATGTGAAAGTAAGGGGAGAAATGGCGCCAGGCAGACACGTGGTGCCAGTCTGCTGCTTGCTTTTGGAGACGGTAGTTGCGCCATTCTTACTGTCATCTAGTGCTGAGCAGTGCTCTGCTTTTGCCTTCTGCCTTGCCATGGAAGGTTCATAGCTTAAAAGAAGTGATACTGGCACCTCTAGTCGTAAAGGAATGAAGCAAAAAAAAAAAAAAAAATGTGCGCGTGTGACAGTGTAGTGATCATGATTAAAGTTCAGTACTATTATTACTGAAAGTGTTACATTGCAGTCTATTACAGTGATTACATTTAAGTTTAGTTCTTAATACAGAGTGAAATAAATACTGGGTACTGTTTAGAATTTACGTTAAAGTGTGAACTAACCCACCTCCACCATCTCCGTCTCCAAAACAAAACAAACTGCCGAACTTCGAAGAATCTTCTGCCTCTAACGAAAGGTGTTACACTGCAGTCTATTACAGTGATTACATTTAAGTTTAGTTCTTAATATAGAGTGAAATAAATACTGGGTACTGTTTAGAATTTTCGTTACAGTATGAACTCAACCACCTCCACCACCTCTGTCTCCAAAACAAAACAAACTGCCAAAGAATCTACTGCCTCTAATGAAAGGTGTTACACTGCAGTCTATTATAGTGATTACATTTAAGTTTAGTTCTTATTATAGAGTGAAATAAATACTGGGTACTGTTTAGAATTTATGTTCAAGTGTGAACTTAACCACCTCCGTCTCCAAAACAAAACAAACTGCCGACGATCTACTGCCTCTGACGAAAGGCAAATTATGTGCACTGAATTCTTTCTTTTTTGTCTTTCTTTATTAATTTATACATTGTATATGCTCCTTTACTTTAGTGTTAAGAAGACAAGTAATAAGTATTGTTATTGCAATTTGGGGGGGTGAAAATCCATCTCCAACACACGTTACCGACAGTCTGTACTGCCTCTGTGAATGATTTTCTACCAATTAACCACTTCAGTACTGTGACGTCTATTTCTACTTTATTTACGCTTCCTCCAGCCGATTTTATGGCACTCAGGACTGGACTAACATACTGAAGGGGCTAACAAAGGCTGTACCAACCCCATGCACTTCCACAGATCCAACCTACACTGACTAAAATTGTCTGGTGGCAGCAAGAACAAAATGAAAATACACCCAGCACTGAAGGGGTTAAATGTACTGTATATTAAATGCACTAAATTGTTTTTTGTCATAACTTATTTATATATGCTTCTTTAGTTTAGTGTTGAAAGGACAAGTAATAGGTATTGTCTTAGCAATTTTGGGGGGTGATAATTCGGTAATTTAGCAATTTTGGGGGGTGAAAATTTGGTAAGCCGGAAAAATCGGTAATTCGAACCAGGGTAGAGCCCCATATAGTTCGGCTTATGAAGGGTTTACTGTATGAATTATGGATGTTCTGATATTCATATTTTGCATCATTATCTAAGTCACTGACACTGAGGTACAAGTATTCTTAAACAGAGTGGAAGGGATCATTGGTTGGATGTGATAAGATATCGAGTCAGGTAGCATTAAGAACACATCTGACAAGGTTACTACATGTTGTTACGAGTACTGTACATGGTACGGCTCCTACGGGCTGTTTTTACAGTATAATGCCTTGTATTTGCTTAGTTGGTTAAGTTATGCCACACAATGATCGAAACAGAGTGAGGTACGGCTTTTCGAGTTTAATTGGTTCATATAAGAATGTTAAAATAATACACCAATGATAAGGAGCAAATGGATGGAGCTGGGAAGAGCTGCATATCCATCTCACACTGAATTGATGTATGTTTCTGCGGTGATAATCACTGTTTATTTTGTGTGTAAGTACACAAATGTGAAGAGTTCAGACGGAAACGGTATGTTGTTCCCAATAATAATTGTATATTGGAATATTAATATTGATAAATCTCGGATAATCAACATAAAGTCAAGAGTTGCTTATCAATACTCTTAGTTGAATTTATAGTCCAATATTTGTACCAAATAACCGTCAGACAAGATTATTTGGCGACCTACATGTCGCGCATTTTCGTTAATTGTAGCACGTTTTCACACTCTCAAGCAAGTCCTAGGAGTATTCATAATCACAGTTGTGAGATTCTCTGAGAGCATTGGTAAATAACTCCTAGGAAGTTTTCACAACTGTGAGCGATTTGGGAGATGTGAGTGCTTGGCTGTGAAGAATCATAAGGATTGTGATAAATACCGACCCTGGATAATGCACCTGACCATTCTAAGAGTTTGGTTGGTCATCCTAATATGGAAGTAGTGTTCATCCCCCCCAATACCACATCTCTACTGCAGTCCCTTGATCAGGAGATCATTTTTTAATGGGAAGCTGCTGTACTGCAAGGGCTTCATTAATAACCTACACCAAGCGACAGATATACTGGAGAAGTTTCAGCGAATTCAAGTGGTAAATGTTGACGTACATCTGGCTGTCTCCTCACCTGCTGGACTCTCCGCTCCCACCTCACCACCCTCACCTGGCAGGGTGGGAACCTCCACCATAGAACCCCCTCACTCGTGAGTTATCACTGTCAGTGCATTCTGACAAGCTCAACATAAAGAAATGCTGTTGACAGAATCGTCGTTGTCTGGAAAAGTGTGAACACTGCAACAGTGCTTCATGCTTAGAAGCCACTGTTTCCTACTACCAAGGTTGGTGAGAACTGGCAGCGGGAGGATATTGTTCTCTGAGAAGTGCTGAGGCAGCTTGCTCTATCCCAGCACCAGGGTTTGCAGATGTGCAAGAGTGATCTCTGGGAAATCATTGCAGAACAGCAGCCTAAACCAACCATTGAGGAGATATTGGAGGCAGACGAACAAGTCAATGATGATGAAGTTTAGGAGGAACCCTTACGTGTCTCACCAGGTGAGCCAGCATCTCTCCAGATCACAGGCTTGCTGGCAACTTCTGCTTAGATGAAAGAGCAAATTGAAGAATGTGATGGGAGGCCAGAGATCAGGAGTACCTTCCTCCCAATGGTGGATAAACTTTTGGCTAATTACAAGGACCTGTTCAATGCCATGTCATCAGACTCTGATAATGTCATTCATTTACTTCCATATTCAACAAGCCCAGGCTTTGGAGAACATACTTCCTGGGGAGGACGATGGTGTAGAAGACAAGGACATTGACGCCACTGGTGAGCTTGATGAGCTCCCACATGATTTTGAGGGCTTTGATGGTGAGGCATTGGGAAGTGGTGGTGTAGGGGACTCAACAGTGGTGGCAGGGAGCAGTGAGGGGGCAGGTGGTAACTAACTACCTCTCCCAGCCTCGAAACTCATCTTCAAGCCTCATCAAGCATTTCAGCCTATGTGTCTGTGTTAGTAAAGTCTTTAGTATTATGGTTATGTAATATATGTCTGATTGACTGTAATTTATTGTAGGGGTATTGTGTCATTAATGGGTAGCAAAGGGGAAATGAGGTGTCTGACCCTGGAACCAGTTATCACTTATTACATGTGAAGTATATACTTGAGTTTCATGATATTCAGTTTCACGACGCGATTGTGGTACCAATTAGGCACGAAACTAGTGAGTGCACTGTACAATATTGTACCTGCAGCAGAATTCAAATAACACTTGGTAACATGTGGGTTATATGGAGTTATTTGAAGTGGCCATAAAAGGTTACTCCCACTTAAATGAGGATATTGATGCAGTTAAAGGGGTTTTGTGCAAAAAATACAGTACAGACATGATTTCTTAGGGGGATTGGCTTACAATTTTCTTTATGTCTAGTAGTTTGTGTAGTTGAGAAACTTTCATAGGGCATTTTTTTTCATAATGGTAATTAAGAATAAATGGGAATACTGATTTAGGTAAAGGTTTTTGTTGCAAAAAATGGTAATATGGATAAGCAGAAATTTGGAAGGGAAGAGGTTGTGTAGACCAGATATTCATTCTTAGATTCTTAGCGGAAAAGTTTCTAGAGAGTGGAAAGAAGTTGTATGCAGCCTTCATGGATCTGGTGAAAACATATGACAGGGTGGATAGACAAGGATTGTGGAAAGTACTAGGAATATATGAAGTGGATGGGAAGTTGTTGAAGGCAGTGAAGAGTATGTATGAGGGTGCTAATGCTGCAGTGCCTGTGGATGGCAAACTGAGTGAATCTTTCCATTTAAAGGTTGGATTGAAACAAGGATGTTTCATGTCTCCATGGTTGTTCAATCTGTACATGGATGGGGTTATAAAAGATACAAGGTCGGACAGTGGATGTTGGAGCGGCCCTAGTGAGAGGGCAGTGTTTGGAAACTCCCTGTACTGTTGTTTGCAGATGATGCTGTGTTGTTGAATGAAGATGAAGGGGAGCTGCAAGGCTTGGTAGATGAGTTTGGGAGAGTGTGTAAGAAACGGAATCTAAAGGTGAATGTAGGGAAGAGTAAAGTGATGGTCTTCGAGGGAAGTGAAACCAGTGAATGTACAGTGAGATTGGATGGGGAGGATATGGAGAATGTGAGTGCATTTAAGTACTTGGGTAGTGTATTGAGTAAGGATGGAAGTCTGGAGGGTGAAGTGCTTGAAAGGGTGCAGCAGGGAAGAAAGGTTGCTGGTTTGTTGAAATCAGTGATAAGAAACAGGGAGGTGAGCATGGAAGTGAAAAAGTTGTTACATGACAGTATTGGGATACCAACTCTAACATATGGAAGTGAAGCTTGGACCCTGTTGGAAGGACAGAAGTCAAGAGTGAGAGCAGTGGAAATGAGTTATTTGAGAGGAGCACGTGGAGTCACATGGAGAGACAGACTAACAAATGAGGAAGTGAAGGAGCGTTGTGGTGTGGTTGTGGACGTGATAGGAAGCGTTAGGAGAAACATGTTAAGGTGGTTTGGGCATGTGGAGAGGATGGAGAGTGAAAGACTGACGAGGAGAGTGTATGTGAGTGAGGTGGGGGGCGAGAGGGAGGGGGAGGCCGAGGATGAGATGGAGGGATGGAGTGGAGAGGTACATGAGAGAGGGGGGTGTGTGAATTGGGAGCGGGGTAGTGAAATGGCGGGGGACAGAGCGACGTGGAGGCGATTTGTTTGTGGCCACCCCGTGCGGGATTGAGGCGTCATGCAGTAGATAGATAGAAATTTGGATACCAGTCACTCAGATGCTGGAGGTTGACTGTATTTTGTTAGTGTATTTATTTTTTATGCTTTTACTGTTATGAAGGGCTGAAGTGTGATGTAAAAAAGTACTTATGTTTACATTTAGTGACCAGCGGCCTTGCTAGCTAGTGTAGATGCTTTCACCCAGTAAGTCATGTATGTCATGTTCATTTCAGTCTTCAATTCCAGAGGCCTTCACATAGGACCTAAGACCCTAACCCATGTCTTCCTTGGCCTGTACTTGGGCCTTGTTTCCTCAATATTCACACCTGCAGCCCTCCCCAACCAGTCATCCTCTTCTCTTTCAGCATATCCAGACCATCCTAGCCTGTCACTTAAACAGAATAATTACCTGTTTCATATAATTTCTGGTACTGATGTTATTGTAAATATATGCACAGTGTTGACTCAGGGAGAACATAAGAATGATTCAGACACCTAAAGATCTTCCCAAATTTGATGAATACATAGCAGTAAAATTGAAGCATCTGAAACATGCATTAGTAGAGATGGAGTTTCTATTGTATGAGGTCTGTTCAGAAAATATGTGACTTAAGGCTCTAAAAAAATAACTAACTAACCTGCTGAGCTAGGACACTAATCCCCCTCAAAGTAGGCCCCTTCTGACTTGACACACATAGCCCAGCGTTCTTCCCACAGCCTGAAACGTTTTTCAAAGTTGGTTTTTGGTATCTCTTTCAGGGGCTTTGTCGCATTTGTCATGATCTCTTCTCTCATTTCAAATTGGGAACCCTTCAAGAGAGTTTTGTGCTTGAGGAATAACCAAAAGTCTCACACAGCCATGTCTGGTCAGTAAGGAGTCTGCCGGACCTGCAGGATGTTGTGCTTGGCCAAAAATTCTTGAATCACTTGAGAAGAATGGGCAGGGCCATTGTCATGGTGCAGCTTCCGGCTTGCAGCTTTCCAAACGTCTGGTCTCTTCCACTGATCTGTGTCACAAAGACGACGGATAACATCGAGGTAGTAATGTTTATTGACAGTCCGACCTTCTGGTGCGTATTCACAATGCACAAGTTCACAGTGGTTGAAAAAAGTCAACATTCAAGAGCATTGCATCTTGCTGTGGACCTGTCGTGCCTTTGGGGGGGGGGCTGAGGGGACCCTGCAAACTTCCACTGGGACAGCTACTTTGGTTTCTGGGTCCCACGCATGCACCCAAGTCTCATCTCCGGTGATAACAGTCTTCAGAAAGTTAAGATCCCAATTTGCACGCTCCAGCTTGCCTTGAGCAATGTTTATCTGAGAGAAGAGATCATGATAGATGTGACGAAGCACCTGCAGGAGGTACGGAAAACCGACTTTGAAAAATGTTTTGGGCAGCAGAAGGAATGCTGAACTATGTATGTTGTCAGAAGAGGCTTACTGTACTTTGAGGGGGGATTAGTGCCCTAGCTCAACAAGGTAGCTATTGATTTTTTTAGTACCTGAGGTTGAGTACTTTCTAAACAGACCTCGTATTTTGCCAGTTGTAAATTTTCTTCAGATGGGGGTGCTTAGTCGTAGGTGGAGGCACTCACCATCCACTCACTCGATGTGGTGCTGCTCTTGGGTGACTGTCCTTTCCTTTCTTCCTTCCTTCTTTCCTCTTATGTTCTTTCCTTCTCTCTTTCCTCTTCCTCTCTGTCTACAGGTGATCCTACACCGAGTGACAAGCCAAATGGTTTCCTGTACACCAGGAAACCATTTACTATGCTGGGTGGTAACCATATAACCAAATCATGGCACTTGGTGGTTTACTGGGTACTGTATATAATTAAGGCACTCCAGCTGTATTGAGCCTATGTCATTTTATATCCAAGGGGTGGTAGAGTTTTATCACTCACGTAATGTCACTCAGGGATGAGTGAGGCTGGTCAGTCTCAGCTTAAATGTCAGAACCAACTTGCGTAACCCTGGGCTCCTACACTCTTCATGGGGCAACTTAGGATTAGATGATGATGATGATGGAACTGGTTAGATATTTGCTTCTCTCACTGTACCATTTGTATCTTAAGTACAAGTATGTTGGTGCAAAAATTATTGAAATGGGTAGTTTAGAATGAATTTTATTTCACCATGGGCAGGGTGACATACAGCCGACCGATTTGTTTGTGGCCATCCCTTCTGGAACTAACCTCTTCACTGCCTGCAAATACATAATTTTTGGTTATACAGTATTCTTACCATCTCCCAGTACAGGGAAGGCCTACCATAGTGAGGGTGTTAATGGATGCATTATCTGGTTCAGAAAGCCCCTTCTGAATTGAATAAAGTTCCTTGATGGTATTGAGAAGTAAATGAGAAAGGTGTTATCACACTGAAGGGATTAAAATGTGTGGAAAGAGAGAGAGAGACAGAGGGAACCATCCTTATATCCACCTCCGTAGGTTGATCAAATCGTGGACATGGAGTGCCAGCGGAGGTGGAAATGTCCGGTGAAGTTCCGAGTGCGTTGGGTTGGCTTTGGTGAGAAGGACGACACCTGGCTTCCCGTGTCCGAGCTGAACTGTGATGAACTGATCAATGACTTCTTGGAGATATCTGGCAGGACATCAGAGTACAAGGTGGGCACAAGAGAGAGAGAGAGAGAGGTGGTGATATGTGGGTGTTGTGTAATGATGCCATAGAAGGGAGGGGTGTATGCATGCTTGGCTGTTTTGAAACACCATCAGTAATGTTTTCAAAATACATTTTGACTGTAGTCACACCTTGGCAGTCTCTTTGTTTTAATTGTATAGGAGGTTACTCTTTTATGTGGTTGTTGTGTAAGGGACGAATTTTCAGAACTATATAAATTTACCACCAGTGTAATAATGGGATTTTTGTTTCCTTATAAATACAGTAAGACCTCACTATAATGGAGTAATTGGGGCTCAGGCCAGTCCGAAATATGCGATTTTCCAATAAAAGCGACATCCGGACTTACCCCTGCTAATCCGGACTTTTTCCGATATATCAGACATTAGTCCGGATTGCATCGGTAGTTTTCACCACCATTGCAGTATTGTACTGTGTTATACCTTCACTACATTAATCAGATGGTATAATAATACTGTACTATGCACTGAAAAACATGTCTTTTACTTGTCTTATTGTGGTGAACATAGCTGAAGTTGTCAGGCAGTCCGGACTGCTTTCTGGCTATATCGGACTTTTTCCGATATATAGGGGTTTAGTCCGGTAGCTCCTCGAGTCCGATAAAAGCGAATTCCGGTCTACTGAAGTCCGTTATATCGAGGTTTTACTGTAAAGAAAATTATCTGATTACCATCACTTAGCCACCAGTGTCGTGGTGCAAAATTTAGGGGCCTCGTTAATTACTGGAAATAGAATTAAATACCAATGCGAAGAAGTAGAAAAGCAATAGTAGGCTGCCACCATCCAGCGTATGCTGGGAACGAATAATTAGACCCGTTACGGTAAGAGATAAGACACTGAGGCCTTGCGATTTTTTTATTTTTTTTATTTTTTATTTTTTTTATGTGTCCGACTCTGGGCGTAGGCTTTTCAGCCTGCTATCAAGGCCCAGTTGTCCTCCTACATACCATACACCTCTACATGTCACCACTTCAGCGCTTAACACCCACCGTCCATATTGAATACATGCTAGGGCTGTCTCATACAGGACTGGTGTATTGGTATTAGCGGGGGTATTTTTACGACATGTCGGAGGGTCTTCTGGTAGATCAGTAAAGCCTGATTTAATGAAATTCAAATCCTTAAACTGTTCCCTGCACCAGCGAGGATTCGAACCTGGGTCCCACGGGACTGCAAGCCAACTCTCTACCGATCGAGCTACCGGACTGTGTGATTAGGGTAGCGTGAGTAGTTCAGAGTGCGTGAGTCTTTTAGATAGCAACACACCTTGCGGGCCACTCAATCTCACAAACAAACTTCCCAGAGGAATTTAGATCAAACACATAAAAAAACTTAATCTAGTATTTACTAACTCTAACATAAAGTGTAAGAAAACTAGATTTCGATCAAAAATAAACATTACTTTTCAGACTGTGAATATCCTAGAAAACTGAAATAAATGAATTCTCTTCCCCAGTGAGATTATTACAGGGTAGACTAGCATAACACGGTTCAAACATTTTAAGCGTGTGTTCACCACAGCTGATAGAATACTTGGGATATTATCACACTATAATATGATGTACAGTATAATCTTGCACATAGGCGGATATATTCCCGATCAATAAATTTACATACACGAATATAATCATATAACTTCACCTCGTAACCTAATACAGTATACAAAAATAATTCAAACACGTGCGTGACTTGCACTTCCACGGTCTCTAACGGACTCGTGAAATTAACTCACCGAGACACTATCTCCACCAAAAACTCCTCTAAGTCTGGAACATATGCCCTAATTTCCCAAAGGTTTACATAAATTGATATATATTGATTATTCAAAGAATGATTCTACTAAAATTTTAAAGAGTTTGAAATATCTGTACTTTTAGGGGAAACAATAACATACAGTAGGCGCGGAAAGTATTGACTTTTTTTGCCGATGTCATTCTTTTTCGCGTTAAGTGAAGTAGGGTCAATACTACCCTCCCCTGTGATGCGAAATGAGCTGACGCTTTTTCAACGGGAGCTGGCAACCCTGCTTGATAGGTTTGGCACCACAGGAGCAGGCTCAGTAATGTTTGGGCAGCCACAGGAGGAGGATCGTCTCTGTGTGTGATGCACCACGAGGGCATGTTTTGACTCAAATAACACAGTTATTTGGTTACCTACCACATTCTCATCATGCCTAAGGTAACCACAAGCAAGGACAAACATGTGGAAGTGATTACTTTATACAAAGCTGGCCACAAACTCCCATTTA
>JAGKTI010004587.1:2897-19635 GCA_018397915.1 Birgus latro
CACACACACACACACACACACACACACACACACACACACACACACACACACACACACACACACACACACACACACATACACACACACACGCACTGCTAACTCAACACTGACGCCTGATGATGGGTGGAGAGGAGGCGAGCTTTGGCGACTGTAAAAGGCAGATTCGGGGTATTGGGCCCCTTGTGTACCGAGACGTGTTTTTCCTTCCTAGTGCCAGAGGACCTTATTCAGCTTATAAGATACACCTCGTCCTGAAGTGGCAATAACCCTTCTGTATAATATATCTAAATTTATTCTTGTTACCTCCAAACTATCAGACTCAGCCTTGGAGAGAGTCTTGTCGAAAAAGAGGTTAGACTCGATCTTTAGTAGCCTAATGTTTTTTGAACGAGGAAGCCGTATATGTTTTTCTTGCTTCCGCCAGACGATTTTTTTTTTTTTTTCAGCTACCAGGAGGGTCCTTGTACTGAAAGGGTTTGAAACTTCCTCCAGTAACCCTTTCTCTTCAAAAACATCTTTTACATTTTAATTCTTGTGATCGCCGGACGATTTTATTCAGCGCAGTAGAGGCCCCTGGTTCTGAAGAAGCTAGAGAACTCCAGTAGTCCACTTTCTATGATTGCCTTTTTACTTTTTTTTATACTCTTATACCAGACGATTTGATCCAGTTGATTAAAAAAATAAAACATAGTATTGAAAACGTTTATACCAGGCCACGAATTAGAAAGTCTGCATTTAATTCTGGCTGACCTCAGACGACTTTACTCAGCTCGATGAACACCACTGAAATGATAATGTTTAAAATGATCCCAATAATCTTTTCAGTTCGGCGATCTTCTCCTTACGTAATTCTGACAGTCTGTTTTCGTTTGTGTTCAGGTTACGTAAAACTGTTCAAACTGGAGGAGGTTAAATACAGTCTCCATTAACTCGTTCAGAAAGAGACGTGTGACTCCAGGTGAACGAAATCGCTGTGAAGGAGCAAGAACAGAATAGCTAACATACGTCACCGGAATAAAAGCGCTGATTATGTTTACTCTATGCCCTTCAGTACGACATATTTCCCTTAAGTTGAATGCAATCGTCTGGAAGCGGTAAGAATGATAACAATAACTACGTCATCGTACTGAAGTGGTTGGCCAAGTTTTGCTACTAACTCTTCCAGCACAAGAGAGTTTTCCTAAGCTGAATAAAATCGTCTGGAGTTAGTGATAATAAGAGTGATAACATAAAAAGGACATCTTTGAACTGAAAACGTTGATGTTAGGCTAAACCTGCGAATTTTGTCCTTTGTTCTGGCTAAACTAAGACGATTTTTTTTTTTCAGCTACTGAGAATATACCAGTCGAGGTGCTGCTACCGCCAGGCGATTTTTTTAAGCTTAGTTGGAACCCCGTGAACTGTGAAGGACTATGATATTAGGCGAGAATTATACACCATCTAATACATTATACATCCAGCACCATTCATGCCGTTTATTCGACAGCTGCAAGAACCTCTGAAATTTATGCATGTACAGTGAGTGCTCTATCACATCCGATTATACTCAGCCATTCCGTGTGTGTGTCTGTGTGTGCTTTCGTATTTTCCTCGTAACGCACCTCCTTCCTTGGACCTCATATTCATCATGGCCTCTTGAATTAACTCGTCATGGCAAGACCTCTCATTAACATTTCCACAGTTCCAACCTTCAACCATTATTCTCACCGTCACCTTTTGCAAGCAACCAACCCTTCCCCGCTTCCCTCCCTCTCCCCTCCGCACATACCCACACCCATTTATTCACCCACCCACCCACCAACACCTACACCCAGACACCCACACCCACATTAAACACCCACACTCATCCCCCTCCCCCCTCCCCAAACACACACGCCCACCCTTTAGTCACTTCCTTCTCTTTCTCTACCCCCTCGCAAGCCGCCTGTCTCTCCTGGATCGCTGCACCAATCCAACTGTCCGTATCGTCATTTTCATCATCTTTTCATAACCCAATCTTCATCTGTCTCTCTTACCTTTCATTAGGCAAGCACTCCATCCGTCCGACTTCCCCCCCCTTCCCCCCAACTTCTCCCACTTCCTTCCCTTTCGTCCTTCTTGCAAGCAATGTGTCCTTCCTTCTCCTTCCCCACTTTCTTTTCTTCCAACTGTCGAGCTGTCTATCCTGTTCCAACCGTCGTCTGCAGTTCCAATATGTACCTCTTTCTCCATTTGCCCCATTTCTTTCTTCGTTTCCTCCCACATCAACCCTCCTCACAAACAGGCATTACAGTTCCTTCTCGCCTCTTGCTACTACTCTGTCATAATCCCTGCTCCTTTTTCTGATCTAGCTTTTATTTTCCACGGTTCCAGCAGCTTCAGCCATTGCCTTCTAAGCAACTTCTTCCATCCGCCTCTTTTCCTTCCTCCAAGCTTCCCTGTTTTCCTTCCTTTTCACTATTCTCATAAGTATTCTGTCCCTCCTCGTCGACCTCCTTTCCTTCCAATTGCTCTATCTGTCCATCCCGCCCCTGTCGTCTCTTACAGTTCGAACGTTTATCTCCTTCTCTCTTTGGCCTTACATTTTCTACTTTTATGTCCTTTTCTCCTCGACTCCTGTTTTTCCCTCCTCTCCATTTCCTTCCGTTTCACCATTATCTTGGAAACAGATTGTCCCTCCTGCCCTCCTCTAAAGCTCTTTCACAGTCCCCGTTTCTCTATTCCATTCTTATCTTTTTCGTTCTATAGTTTCAACATATCATCTTCTATCATCAGCTTCTTAGCAAGTACTGTACTAATTCTGTCTCCTCTTCCTTCTCATATTCTTAATCGCTTCTTTTGTCTACACCGCAAGTAACAAGGCCCTCCTATTCCCCTCCCCCCTCTCATGCCACCTTCCAAGCCCTTGATTCCATTCCTGTCACCAGCAGTTCCAAATTTTATTACATTTATTCCTCTCCTTGGCAAACATTCCTCTTCCTCCCCTCTCATTCGCCATTCCACCCACTTCATTCTCTCCGTAAACAATCTTTCCTTTCTGCCTCCTCTTTTCCTGACTTTCTTGCCTCACTATTCTGGCCTTATGCTTTTCTTTCTTCTGTTCCAGTACTTGCATCAACTTAATTTATCGCTTTTTTAGCAAGTACTATTCGCGTATGTTCACCCAGTCCCTTATGATACCTCTCTCTCATCACGCCTGTCCATCTCGCCCCATATACTTTGACAAGCCAAGTTCATCATTTGACATCATCGTTCTCCTTAGCAAACCCTATCTTGGTTCGTCCACTTTTAACATTTGTATCCCTTTCGCATGCAGAGTGTCTTTTCTACTCCTCTCCACCATCACACCCATTAATCTCTTTTCACAATCCAAATTTTCATCAGCTTGTACCGCTTTCTCATTTACAAAGCACTCCTTCGGTTTGTCCATTTCCTTCCCCCTTCACCTTTCCTGCAATTCACCGTAACAGCTGTCCGTCTCGTTGCTGTGGTTTTATCCTCAGTTCCATTTTTGTAATAGCGTCTTTCGTCTTCCTCCTTCGGTTTATCTATTTCCTCCAATTTCACCCCTCCACTCAAGCAGGTGTCCTGTCCCTCATATCCCCTAGCCCTCCCGCCACCCCACACATACGTAGACACACACACACTCATACACACACTTACTCCCCCCCCCACACACTTATATCACCCCCCCCCTACACACACACACGTACACGCACCCCCGTCCCAGCTGTCCATCCCGTCCCTCTCTCCACGGGGATGACGGCGTGACTTCCGCAGGGCTGAGGAACGGACGTCATCTGTCATCCGGGAGGCAATTTGTCACTCTCCCGCCCTGGACCCACTCACTCGGCCTCCTCCACCTCCAGGATGTGACGTGGGCAGGGACAAGGGGCGCTGGCTGGAAGGGTGGCGGTGAAAGGGTATGTGGATGAAAGGAGGATGAGTTATAGTGTATGTGGGTGAAGAGATGACGAGGTATAAAGGCAGACGGAGTATAAGGGAGTGACGAGGTATAAGGGTTGGTGAGTATGAGGAACGAGGAGCTATAAGGGACGACGAATTACGATGGGCAAAGAGCTATAAGAGACGCTTAGCTGTAACAGAAGACAACCGATAAGGGGTAATGAGCTCTAAAGAACAACAAGCTGTTAGGGATGACAAGCTATAAAGGAGAATCAGCTACAAAAGGCAGAGAGCTATAAGGGTGGAGCAGCTACAGGTCCATGGTGGAAGAGACGACACGCTGCAGGGTAAAGTCAGCAAAGAAATTTTTGAGCCCCTTTCCTCTAGTAACACTGAATCTGGACAATATTTTACCATATGTGCAGGTGTGTGTGTGTGTGTGTGTGTGTGTGTGTGTGTGTTTGTGTGTGTGTTTGTGTGTGTGTTTGCAGTTCTGAGTAGCCTGATGCTAATAGAGATATGCAGTACACTATTTCAAAGTCCTTTAACCTGTGTTTTCGCGTGTCATGCAGACTCCTCCCTCCATTTTCTTCCTCTAAATTGCTTTATTTTCCTAATCCTCTTCCTGAATCTCTCAAACACAATCTGTCAGTCAGAATGAGGGTTCTGATGATGATGATGGGTACAACACTTGATTGAAGAATGTGCTTGGATTGCAGAGATGAAGTCAATGGTTCTTATCCATCGTTACCAAACTCAACGAATTCTTCTGAGCCAAATAATAATGAAAGTCGTTGGTATCTCGCCTAATTAATTTGCAACCACAAGTGCCATTTGGGTAATATGCAGTCACTTGTACAGTAGAGGGTGCTTCAGAAAGATGTTAACCCTTAAAACTAACACTCACTGGAACAGAACTGACAATACAAGAGATGCTAACAGATATACGTTCATTGCTTTATAATGTCAGATGGTGTCCACTCTTTTGCTATTATTATCAGTATATTCGAGGACCAATTCAGTCGTAGGGAAAGAAAATGTTAGAAATATTTTCCATGTAAGTGTTAACATCATAGTAAAACACCTTGTAACTCAAAGCGACGTTGCCATCTCATTCTATGTCAAGCTAATTATATATGTTACTCTTAATTCTGATTATGCGGTGGAGCGAACTTCCGACCGACTCTCAATCTCTCTTAATTCCTTCACGCCAATAACGTATTTTGAATTCTATATCAGCCTGGGAGGGACTTTTCGAGAGATTTTTCGCTGTCTGTATGAAATCGTCTGGAGATAAGAGTAAAATGTAAATAGATGTCATCGGACTGAATGGGTTAAGACGGACCCATCAAGACTGCTGAGTGGGTTGGCAGCACAGTCCAGACCAGAAGTACTAAGGCAGTGCTGACCGGGACTGTACAGCACTAAGGGAATAATATATGACTAACTTCATCATCAAAGGCATGCCAGAATAACAAGGGGCACTTTTGAAGGGACGCTGAACTGCCTTACCTTCAGATGATTTTAATTTGCTTAGGGGACACTCCTCGTACTGAGAAGACTAGAAACAATAGAAATGATCATCTTTATCCTCTTCCTCTCCCTCCCTTCTCCTCCTCCTTCTCCTTTTCCTCCTCCTCCTCATGACCATTATTATTATTATTATTATTATTATTATTATTTTCCCCAAACGATTCCATTCAGACTACAAGCGATACTTCACGTAGTAAATGGGTGATTGAAAAATAGCTTAAGGGGGCATAGCGCTCGGATGGGGACAATAAAATCCTTCAAATTTTTAGCCAAATAATTATGAATATCTTACATACAATTCTGATATATTTCTTGGATTCCGAGCACAGAAACACTGGATAAAAAAAATCACTGGTCACCAATTTCCTTATAGTTATGAAGCGAATTGATGTTTATGTGTACAACTGTGCATAATTGTTCTTGCAATTGCCAATAATTATGCTTGTAACTGCTAATAATTGTCTGCAATACTCAATATTAACGTTTGCAACTGTCCATAATTATGTTTGCAATTGTCTATATTAATGTGTGCAACTGTCGATATTTATTTCTGCAAGTGTACCTCACTAAAAGGAATCAAAGCAAAATAAACAAAGAGTTACAACAATAATCACACACACACACTCTCTCTCTCTCTCTCTCTTTCTCTCTCGCGACACATGGATCAGACAACCAATATTAATAACTTTTTTTTTGTTCATTTATCACGAATCCAAATAGATACTGGCACATTACTGAAAAAAAAAAACTTGTTGAAATTCCATTTTTTATTTTATTTTGCTTTTTTTCCCCTGTGCTCAGGTTTAGGATTATGATGATGTGTCTCAAATGAGAAACTGCTATGCACTTATAATGTGTGTGTGTGTGTGTGTGTGTGTGTGTGTGTTTTACGGTCACCTTAACACTTCTCCCCGAGTATGTCAATTTTATTTTAATTGATTTATTGCAATTCTTGTTGTAACCAGATTATTTTGTTTACATAAAGGGAGATTTCTTGTAGCAAAAATATACTAAAAAAAAACGTCATCGTATTCAAGGCCATGGTTTTGTTTAGAATCATGCATTTCTAATATTCTTTGTTAATTCAACTTATTTTTATATACTGCGGGACGGCGAAAAAAATATTCAAAATTCATTGCTGTTACATGATGCAAAAAATTGTTGAGAATTTCCCCTGTGGCATCCAGCATCATATTTTGAGAAAAATAAATGCAGTAATAAGATGCGGGTAATTAAATAAAGGAAAAAAAGGGGGGGTGGGAGTGGGGGTCTGGAAAGAACAAAATAAGCACAACCACCACCACCACCACCACCACAACCACCAACAACAATAACAACACCGACGCCAACGACGACGACGACGATGATGACGACGACGCTGGTTATACTGATATGAAAACGATATAAAACGAGCACAAAAGAATATCAAGGTGTAATAGACATAATAAATCGGTAAGAAAATGGTGCTACGAAGCGTGCAATGCCACCTCGATTAAAGCAAAACAATAAATAAAGAGGTCTATAAATAAATAAATAAATAAAGGCTTGCATCTCGGCATTCAAAAGGGTACGGCTGCAATCGCTCCTGGTTACGTCGGAAATTCTTCACAGGTGCACAGTATGATGTATGAAGACCCTCCCTCCATCCTTCCAGACCTCCCTCACTCCCTTCCTACTCCCACCAACCTTTCCTCCCTCACTGCTGCAGCCATCCCTTTCTCCTTCCTTCCTCTCTTCAGCCATTCCTCTCTCCTTTCTTCCAACAGTCATCCCGCTCTCCCTATTTTGCGTAGCCCTCATTTCTTCCCCACTCCTAGCACTCATTCCTCTCCCCCTCTTCTCCAAGCCGCTCTCCCGTCCTTTCCCCTCCTCCTAACAGTGTTTCCTTTCTTTTCCTCCAGGCAACCATCTCAGCAGCGGTCCCTTTCTCTTTCTTTTAAGCAGCCCGTAATTTCTCTCTTCACCCTGCAGTTCTCTCCCCTGTCTCCTAACAGCTCTCTTTCCCTCCCCTCAACAGTCATCTTCCATTTTCTCCCGGCTTCCATCCAGTTCATTCTTCTTCCTTTCTTCCTTTCTCCTTCCTTTAGACAACCCTTCCTCCCTTAACAGTCCTCCTCTTCCTCCCAGAGGCTCTCTTCTTTTCAATTTCCCAGAGGCTCTTTCTCTTTCTCCCAACAGTCCTCTAATATTCTTACTTTCTTCTTTCTTTCTTCTTTTTCTCTTCCTTCAACTTGTACTTCATTTCTTCTACTAACAACCCTTCTCTCCCTCCCAGCGGCCCTCTCTCCTCTTTCCTAGCTGCCTACTCTCCTCCCATCAGTCCTTCTCCCCTGCGACCCTCTGCAAGGTCCCGATCTCCTCTCCTGGCCCGCCGTCCCTACCTGGAGATAAATCTGCGGTATAAACACAGCCCTGCACCGACTCCGGAACTGATTGTCTTGCCTTGGTAGTCATCATCATCAAACTAATTTTTTTTGAGGGAGATTTTTACCAGGGGGTGCGGGCCGTTCCTACACCCGGCTGACGTGGGAGCGCCTCGCCTTACAGCACAGTGATTACACGTCATATTTATTCAGGTGCCTGGGCTTTCTACGACTGATAAATATCCTGCATGTTAACCAAATCGCCCATCATTTATGCATTTACCATTCTTTTGCGATATGTGACTGGCGTTTAGCTAAGCATTATGGAGTAGGCTGGCCTTTTTGCGTCTGCCCCTAAATAAACAACACTCGCTGCATCTCACTTTTTTTCTCCTCCGACACTAGACCCGTCAGTATGGGAGACAGCGGAGGGCTCCTGGCGACGATACTGGTGGTGGGGGAAGGAAGAACGGTATGGGGGTTCGGCTCATCGTTCTCCTGGGGTGAAAACGCGGCAGGGATAATACAAGTAAAAAAGGTGCTGCAGTGAACGGTGTTTACCCTGGCGGAGTGCAGGTGTGGTGGGCTGCTCAGGTAACACGGAGGGGTTAACAATTTTTCTGACAGAACTACAGAGCTTTGAGGTTTCCACAGGGAATGTTATTGGGGAAGAATGCAATTTTTTTTTTTATCATAACGTACAGGCTTTGACAACGAGAATGGGCTTTATTTTTAATTCAAATTTACAGTACGATGCAGATGCAGAGAACTATATATGCTACGTAAAGAAAAAATGTGGTCAACCAAAATCGCAACTTTACCCGACCAAAAGGCAAATAACAAGAAGCTCCTGGTTTGGTCCCGGAGGCACGCTTAATATTCACCAATCAGCAACACAAAGTTTCGTCAGTACATTTCGATAAAACGGAACTCTTAAAAGATATACAATGCCACCATATGACGCTGGAACTGAATATAAATCAGATATTGCACGCTTGACGTTAGGGTATAATTTTCTACTTAAGAACTTATTCGATTTGGTAATATGAGGCAACTTGATGGCTCCGTATATTATTGTAAATTGTTTCCAGCTATTCAGAATTTCGATATCTTGTGCAATATAAACTCGACAAGGTTAAAACGAATAGAATTATAATATTTCACATGCTCAGTATCATTAATAGAAGGCAACTTTTACGTAAGAAACAAGCAGTGGAGAAAAAGAGTAATCATAAAATTATATCACAAGAAACATGTTAGCACCAGCACCAGACTCAAGAAAGAATGGCACTTCGCGACCTTGCACCCTCGACGCTGCTGGTATAAAGAATAACGTCTCTGTCTCCGTCCACCATCATCACCTCCCGTCCTCTATTATTCCGGACCCAATAACATCCACTCCCTTCACCCCACCGGCTCCCTTTTCTTCTCAGCGCCCCCTCCCCTCCCCTCCCCTCCCTCCTCCAGGAACGTCCCCCTCCCCTTTCCCCACCAGGACCCTTCCACTCTTCACATCCCTCCCGCCCCCCCTCCCCTCCGCCGCGAGTGACGTCCATATTTCTAGTGCGTCGATAAATCACCTGGACACCGAGAGTCGCTGCCGCGCGTCTCCTGAATTCGGGATTTATTGCAGGGAGAAAGTGGCCCGTCTCCCCCTCCCTCCCCTTCCCTTCACCGTCACCACTCTATGCCTTTCCAGCGCCCCCTCCCCCTCCTTCTGCGTGTCCCTTTCTACCTTCCCTCGGCTATCCCACTACGTTTGTCGTTCCTTTCTCGAACTTTTCAGACCATAAGCTCTACATTCTTTTTTAAATGTTCCTCTTGTTACTTCTTTTCCATTAAGAGTTACTGCTGACGAATTTTTCTCCGCTGTTCTAAAAGGCGGCTGGACACTAACAGCATTACAGATTTAACTTCCAAAGATTTCATACTAAAACCAGTTCAATTACAAATAAAAAATGTTTCCTTAAAACCCTGAGTTTACTGGCCAAAGCAGCTTCCTTGTAGTACCTGTAACGAAGAACCTTGATCTTGTGAGCCCCAAAAGCGAGCGGCACTTGAAAGGAGAGAAAAGGATTTTTTCCCCCGGCCCCATGAAAAGGCTGATGGCAAGTGACAGACTCATCCACGTGAAAAAAACTTTTTAGGCAACTCGAGTTTCTTTTCCTGACGGTGTTTATGGAGGCTCTCGAGGCGCTGACGTGGTGTTGGTGGCAGCAGCGTTTACTTCCTTCCAGCACGCCACACCTCACCTGCTGGACGACACACACACACACGCACACACATACACACACGCACACACACATACACACGCACACACCCACATACACAACTTCAGCCAAGCCCATGCCAATTCTGCCACTGTAAAATTGAACTGGCAACTAATCGGCATCCTCAGACAAGCCTCAGATCTCGATCAGTGGACAATAAGGGAAGAGAGGAGGTGGAGGGGCAGTGATGGGGTGGGGGTAGGGAAGAAATGGGAGAGGAGGAGAGAGAGGAGAAGGGGAGGGAGAGAGAGAATCGAGTAGAGGTGAAGGAAAGACCACAGGAGGACAGACACGGCTGGAGATAATTTTGTTCACCGCTGCGAATCAGTATGATGGGGGAACGAACTGGATGTCTTCATAGAACCTGACGGGGCCGTTCGTGTCAGCCTCCCCTCGACATCTTGCCCACAATGGACTACACAACACCGACGCTAATTTGAGACCCGCGATGACTTAACCCCTTCAGTCGCTAACTGTTCGTGTGGAGGCAGAGATAGAGGTGAAGAGACAGAGCGAGAGTTATAGAGCATAGGCGTCATTGCACTGAAGGAGATAATGTAGGAAGAAAGAACCAAAGGCGTAGGAATTTATGTTCACAATGGATGCAATATATGGTGAAATAATAGGAAATAAAATGTTATGAAAATTCACTAGTATTATTGATTACATGAGCAATTACATCCACCTATGTAAAGGATGTTTCATAACCCAATAAACAAAATTTCCGTATATGGTACAATTCTCCCAGAAAAAGAGGAGGGCATAGTTTTTAAAGGAAGTCAAATTATGAACGAGTACACAAAAGAAAAATTATGAAAAAGAGGTAAAAAGCAGAAAATTATGAACAAGGGGATACAACAGAAAAAGAATGAACAAAGAGTAAACATAGGACATTTTCTTGAATAATGGAACAAAAAAAAACGATGAACAAGCAGGTAAAAAAGATGAACGCGGAACAAAAAGAATAAAAATGACGAACAAGGGATAAGAAATATGATGAAGGGACGTGGGTAAGTGAAGCGATGTGATGTGAGGCCAACGGGTAGGTCATTTTTATCGCGAGGTCACTAGGTGTTGTTTGCACGTCAAGTCCCTTTCCCTCCACCCGCCCTGAGTGACGAATGAACGAGCCGCGGTGAGGTAGTGTATGAGCCCTTGCCTGGACCTACAGTACACACACACACACACACACACACACACACACACACACACACACAAACAAACACACACACACACCGCTCGCTGGCGCAGTGGTAGCGTTCTCGCTTGCCATCTGGTAGACGGGAGTTCGCGCCTCGCTCAGGTTGCGAAAAGTTTCACTGACGAAGTGGGTGGTTACTGTCCCCCTTGAGCAAGGGGATGGGTGTGTGCGTGTGTGAAGGTCACAGCCTTGCCCATAGATCGGACTATATGAGCTCTCAGCTCCCTTCCGGGAGGGTAAAAGCTGACGATCACTACCATCAGGTGATCCTGACCGACCCAGTGAGTCACACAAAGTTCATTCTGGGATGAACAGCCTCAGTCTTGATCATTGTCGCACGGACCCGATGATCTCCACATGATTTATTCTACAACACGGCCTTAAAATTCTGTCCATTACCAGCCATCCAATCCCATAGGTCGTCCATTATGATTTAAAAAAAAAATCTAAGCCTCTTTCGCCTCTCATCACTGTTCCCTACCGCCACTCCAAGCCTCCCTCCCTCATGTAGATACACCTCTACTAATTGGTGCCTTATTCTCGGTCTTATTTTTATTTTTTAACATAACTTTCTTACTAGTTTATGACACATTATTTATCTCTTGTACGCTACTTATGCAGACAATATTAAGACATAAATTACATACGAGAGGTTTTTCCTTCTCGTTCTTCTCTCGTCTCTAGAATTTGAAACATAGACGTGCGATCTTCCTCCTCTCCCTCCTCCTCTTCCTCCTCCTCCTTCTCACCATCATTATTATCATCCTAAACCAGTTCTCCTCTGCTAAATATGGGACGGGTAGGATCAAGAAGCAGGTAGAAGAAAACATAGAAGTACAGAAGGAGTGTTTGTCAACAATGTGCTCAGTGACACAATGCATGTATTCACTCATTATACAGTCAATCCAGAAATCATCGGTCTTCTTTCCACAGGAAAAAACACGCAAAAAAAAAAGGGTAAAAGAAAAAGGAAAAGGAAAAAGCCAAATGAAGAGTTTTCCCTTTCTTACGTCAGATGGAAGCACAAGAACGAGGTGCCCAATTTCTCTCTCTCTCTCTCTCTCTCTCTCTCTCTCTCTCTCTCTCTCTCTCTCTCTCTCTCTCTCTCTCTCGTGGCAGTGATGAGCAGAGCCTCACTGGGCAGAATGATGCTTGAGATAGTCCAGGTCGGGTGAAGGTGCGATTATGGTGGTCGTGAGGGTTTTGGCCGGGTTTGTGGTGGGGAGAAAGAACGAGAATAAGGTGGAATGACGGAGTGGTGGAGTACCTGGAGGGGAAGGCTGGTGGCTTGGCGTGGAGGAGTACCTGAGGGAGAGTGTCTTGGAGGGGTATTAGAGGGAGTATGGCTAACTGGAAGGGTATTGGAGGGAGCGTGGCTTAGAGGGATATTTGAGGAAGAGTTGTGGAAGGTGGGTGACTTGGGATCGAACTCCTTTCTTCATCAAATTATTTCTGTATTTGGCACGCTAATGTACTCTTCAGTGTTAGTTATCCCATTCTCATAAATATATAAAAAAGACACAAATAACATACGAGAGGCTAATAAGGTGCAATATAGGAAACACATCGGTTTCGAAGAGGTGCAAAGACGCCTCCTCAGCTGACAAGTACACGACCCTTGAAAAGAAGTACTTGAGGGAGGCCGGTTTGGAGTGGCAGGAGGGAGTAGTGGTGATGAGTGGCGAGAGAGAAACATATAGTCGCTTTTGTCAAGGTAACCTTGGATGAACTCTTGGAAATGAGCGTCAGGTAATAGAAAAATAGACAGATAGATTGATAAACAAACAGATGGACTGTTTTGAAGCGGTGCGACTGCAGGACATGTGGAACCTAATATGTGTGTGAAGGTTAAGGGTAGTGTGGGAGTGACGGGTGGAGGCTGGGGTCATGGGCAGGATCATGAGCGAGGCCTTGTGGGGATGTGGGTCGCTGGCTTGATGGAGGTGCTTGCTGGCGGGCTGAGACAAAGTGGAGGAGGCTGGAAGAGGCTGAGAAGAGACAGAACGGCCGTAACCTCCGGCTGGTGATTTAAAGCCTCCTTCCCTTATCGATCATTAACACCGGCTTACATTATGGCTGCGCGCCGAACGAATATGGAATGTCCATCGGAGACCAGTGAAGATGGCGATTAAGGAAAGGATAACAGAGGCCAAAATTACAGAGTTGCCGGGCCGGGCTCTGACAAGCGGGCCTCGCCGTCACTGAAATTATACCCTTGTACCCCCGCCCCACCACCCCCCCTCGATAAATGATACCCCCACCAGCGGAACACTATGAAAACATATCATTTTCCCCCGGCCAGGCCCTCGCCTCCCTGCCGCACTTTCCGCCCTGCCCAGGGAATACCCATGGTAGTGCAAAACTTGCTGGTGACCAGAGTGCAAAATTGTGGCGCTGCTCCCGCGGTGTGTGTGTGCCTGGCGGTGTAGGCGCTGCGCCCCCCGCGACCCGTCTGGACGCCACCCGAGTCGGCCTCACCTTCAGTGTGGTTACCGTGTTGTTATCGGCGTGGTGGCGGCGGCGGGATGGCGGTGTGGTGGCGGTGGTGAAGGCGGCGGTGCCGGGGATGGCGGAGTGGCGAGGCTGCCCATGGAGAGGCTGGCCTCGGGCTGGCCGCCGGTCGCCCACCTCTGATTTTACAATTTTCTGCACGAAACAGATGAGAGACCAGATAAGAGTTACAGATAACCATTACGATAACAGGTGTCAAGTAAGGTGCGGCCGCGGCCACATGACAGTGGAGGACGGCTGCTACAATATGTCTGTGTCTGTTCTGCCACACGACTGCTGACGGCGGGGCCACAGCGGGGCCACTGCCACCACAGCAGCACACACACATACACAAATATACCACTGCGCTAAACCCATCACAGTAACAATTCACACTTTTTTATTTTTTTATTTTTTTTTAGGTAATATAGCGATGTAGGCTGCTTCCTTTTTTACTATCTGACTGCTATTTTTGTGATCGCCCCACTGTGCAAACATTGATTATGGTCTTCGAACATACTAACATTCAACGAATCGACAGTGCATTCCGTTGTCTCAGTTACGGCAAGAGACTTCGTTCGGGTCTGGAAATGCCCAGGCCTAAAGAACGTCAGGCATTATTGTAAAAAAAAAAAAAAAGAAGAAGAAGGAACACTTGGCAAGATAATGTAACAAGAACAGAGCACTTACCTAGATATAACCTACATTATTAATTCTTTCACCAGTGCGATTGAATTCGGATATTTTTTCTTTACAGCTCTAAGCGATCTTATTTAGCGGAGAAAATCCTAGATGAGTTAAATGTAGTGTCTCTAATTATTTGACGGTGATGATAAAAAAGTCCTTTATTTTATCCTTATTACCTACTCACGATTATATTCAGGAGAGGGAGTCCGTAGCCGCTAAAATAGGTTAAGGGTTTATTAAATTTCCGCTGACGAAGCCTTAACCCCTAGACTTCGATGGCGTGTTGTTCATGTCATTCTTACTGCCTGTAAACGTTTATTTTCAGCTCAAGAGAGACTTTTCGAACTGCAGGGGTCGGTATAGTCTTCATTAACCCTTTCACTGAGACATGCATGTCTTAAGTTGAATAAAATCGCCGTTAAGTGCATGATGAGAGTGAAAAAAATAACCGTCATCAGATTGAGGAGGATTAAAAAGAAAACATCGGTTAGAAGCAAAGCACGAAGCAGACAAAAAAAGAAAACAAAAAATCATTACCGACTTTACTTGACAATTGCAAAAAAAAAAGTGCGGGAAACAGTAAACAAACAACATTCCCTCAACTGCAGTGAAAGAGGTGATGAATATTTAGTTGACGGAGGCTTAAAACAATCTCTCGCAAACAAGAATTATGGACAAAACAGGGCACATCCATTTTATCTCTCTGGGCAATTTCCAAAACACATACAAAAAGTTGTGACTTATTTTCTCTTAGTTACAGTGAAAGAGTTATGGGAGCTTTTGGCTGACGGAGTCGTAAACAAAACCGCTGGAAAGTAACCAAATAACTGGACGAAAAATAAAAAGTAATTCATTTTAACTCTCTTGGCATTATTCGAAACATTTAAAAAAAAAAATACATTACCTCAGGCGAAATAGAAGTTACAGGACTTTTTGGCTGAAGGTGACTTAAAACGAAAAGTGGAAGAAAAATGTCACTCAGATTACTTCGACAGATGAAAAAGGCCCCCCATTTCTTGCTCGGCAATTTCCAAAACACAGGCAAATAAACATTAACATCTGCTCCCCAGTGTGCCAGACCTGTAAACACTGACGAGGGACATATCGGCTCTCGGTACGTCGGGTGAAAATGATGTACAACATGGAAATGACGACCGAGCGTTTCCTGAGCGCCGAATTTTTATCATTTTCTATTTTCCTTGTTACAGTGGACGGTATTCTATGAAGATTTAACGTAATGCCTCTTCCTAAACGATTTATTCTGCATGTTACACCTCACTATCCTCTTCTATGTTATTGATGGAAACTATACCGATATTAAAACGAGATAAATTAGATAAAAAAGAATATTACGGTATAATGGGCTAACTAAATCGTTAAGGATGAGAATATGTTCCATGGTATTGCCTAACAAGGAAAAATATTGCCGCAGTAAAGTGGGGGATAGTTTGATTGCGAAGCTTTTTTACTCTTTCAGTCCGATAACACTTATTTACTTTAGACCTAGCACTAGCACACGATTTTATTCGGATCTGGAGAGACTTTTGGAACTGGAGGGGTCTATATATAGCCTTTATTAACCACTTCAATATAAATTTTTCCTCCAAGTCAAATATAATCGTCTTGGAGTAGCAAGAATCTATCTGTCTATCTATCTATTGCCAGACGCCACAATAAATCAATAAAAACACGTCGGCATAATGAAGTGCTTAATTATCCCACGTCTCGTTGATATGGTGAAACAATTATTAAGCAAATAATTACTGCAGTAAAGAATAAGATCTGGTAAAAATGTTTGTACCAGATATTTCATTACATCAAGCTGGCATTAAGTTAGCGTAATGAGAAGATAAATCATCTCATTAAAACAAATAATAGTTAAGAGTATTATTGCAAAAATTTAAGTAACTTTCTGCCTTGTGAAGTATAATGAAAGTAACTTTAAAAAAAAGTGATAGAAAAACTTGAAATAGGTAAGGTTATTATAGTATGACTTCTATTAAGTTATTAGCAATCAACTTCGATTTGAAATGAATTATAGCATCGAAAAAATAATACCTGAAGGGGAGAATAATGGGGCAAAATAATAGCCGATCAAGTCATTAACCACTTCAGACTAATGCCTTTTTTATTTTTTTTTTTATTATTTTATCTATTTCTTGGCGATTATACTTCCCTTAGAATATACTTTCCAATCTGGAGGGATTAGATTGTAGCTTTCGTTAGCCTGTTTTCTACTAGCGGAGCTCTGCTGGACCGAATAAAATCGTCTGGAGTTAGTAAGAATGAAAATATAAAAATCATCTACA
>JAGKTI010004587.1:34655-48659 GCA_018397915.1 Birgus latro
CACAAGGGTTGGCTTGAGGAACGGGTGATAGCGAGAATGGCGGGGTTAGGAGAGGATGAGGTGAGGTGCAGTTGAGATGGAGAGTGAGGATGAGGCGGAAGGATGAAAGTTAGGGGTAGAAAGTGAGAATGGGGAATGAGGAGGCAAAGATAAATGAGGAACTGAGGAAGGTGGGGGAGCTGAGATAGAGAGTGATGATGAGGTGGAAGGATGAGAGTTAGGGTTACGAAGTGGAGATGGGAGTGAGATGGGGAAGTGGGGAAAAGGAGGAGAAATGAGAGTTAGGATTGACTGACTGAATGGTAAAAGAGGTTATGGGGGAGGTGACTAGATATAAGACAGAAGGGAGAGGAGAACAGGTGTGGACAGGAGAGGAGGTGGAGTAAACTTGGGAAGAGGAGTAGAGCACTGAATAATGGAGGTGACGAGATGAAGACGATGAATGAGGAGTGTGAGTAAGGAATATGGAGAAGCCAGCATGAGTATTACGGTTAAGTGGTAATGAGGCATTGGGTGAGGGGCAGGGATTAAAAAAAAAGAAAAAAAGAAAAAAACGAGAGTGGTGAAGAATATAGTGATGAATAGTGATAAAAGAAAATAATAACGAGAGTAATTTTGGTAATGAGCTCAGTGGATGTAGTAATGAGGTGCAAAGCATGAAAACCTGAAAAGCAAGGAGGGAAATGAGAAGAATACTACACATTAGTGAGGTGTGAGAAAAGAAGCTAAGTGAGGTGATGTGTGAAAACAAAGAAGATCCGAGGGAAGGAGCAGAAATGAGAGGAAGAGGAGTCGGATAATGAATGCATAGAGACAAGTGATAGAAACGATAGTAAGGAAAAGGAAAAGGAAATGTATGTAAGAGAGAATAGTGGTAGAAACAAAAGCAAGGGAGGAAAGAAAAATGAAAAGAGAGAGGAAATATGGGGGATAAAAATGAAAAATGAAAGTGGGGAAGACAGGTACAAAGACGCAAGTAAAAAGAGACGGCATATGACAAACGAAGGCAAGGAAGAAGCGAAGAACGTTATCTTAAAGGAAGAGGTAAGTGATTAAAACCAATCTGGGGGAGATGGAAAAACATTGAACTGTAAAGAAGCTAGAGAATTGTAATAAGACAGAATGAAGTGAGGTGCAGAATAAAAAAAAAAAAAAGGATGAATAAGGAGGTAAGCAACAGAAACGAAGGAAATGGAAAGGAAAGAAAACAATGAATACGAGTATGGAGAAAATAGGAGAGGAAAGAAAGTGAAGCAGGGAAAAAAATGTGAATGAGGGACAGATGACGTGAATCAATGGTAACTGCATTAATAGTGACAATATTAACACAATCAGGTTCCCATGATCCACTCTCAGGTCATTTTTCCCTGTCTGTCACACGTTGAAGCTGAGCACTCCAGTTATTCCGACCATGAAAATATTAATAGCAGTACTATTAATATTTTCAAATTTCTATACTCTCCACAGCCTAAGTAAAATCGTCTGGCGTCAGTAGTAATAGAACAGTAGAGCTGTTCCGACATGAGAGAATTAACCCCTTGAACCAATACGGCATCCTTTCTTTTAATTTTATTCTAGCCATCTCCAGACGATTTTTACTCCGCTTAGGACAGACTTGTGAAGCTGAAAGAGTTGGATATACTCCACTTTAACCCCTTCACAGTTACAGATCTTTCCAAAACAGACTAAAAAAAAAAAAATCCTCGGAAGGTAGGAAAAATAAGGTAGAAGAAGACATAAATGTACCGAAAATGTGAAGAAGGCAGGCCAGTCTCCTCGCCTTTCCTCCTCAATCTAAACTCGGCCACAGTTCCACCTGCCACATGCGAACTCTGCATAATTCAACCCGCACGACTAACCTACGCGGAAAAAGTGACTCACAAGTACGAGAACGCTTTTTGAAGTTGATGATAATAACGCAACGCTCTGACTTACCTTTGCACCCCTTCCGTACGGCGACTTATTTTTTTTTCATACTTGCTACCACCAGACAATTCAAATACGCTTAGAAAAAAAGTAGGGAAGAACTTAGACACAATATCCTTTAACCAAATCACTCCAGTCTGTACCATTATTTTTGCTACTTTCGGATAATTTGTTAATCTTGGGAGCGGACCCTCATGATGCTGGGATTAGAATATAAAAAAAATAATTAGTCTGCCAAAATAACATTACAAAATAACATAACAAAATGGCAGCAGTGTAAAATTATGCAAGACAATGGAGATGTAATAATTAAGAAATCGGAGAAGGGTGTGCCGAGAAGCAGTGAATAAATAAAGCAAGGGGAGGAAGTGAAAGCAAGACTACTGCACACACACACACACACACACACACACACACACACACACACACACACCACACACACACTCATAATAACCAGATCAGTAGGCAGGCAACGTCAACTGGGCACGAGGACTGAACACAACAACAACAACAACAACAACAACAACAACAAAAGTCAGGGGTCATGCAATCAATCATACTGGCCAAATCAGCATGCAGGAAACACCACCTGAGCACCAAGCACACAACATTAATCAAGGTGACTCACGGGAAAAAGCGAACACCCTGTAAACACTAAGGCACCTGCTCTACTCCACCCACTTGGCCGAAAACTGCCATTTCTCAGTCTTAACTAATGACCCCTACCAAGAGACTCATACTAGGTTAAGGTGCTAGTCACGAAGAAGTGCAATGGAAAGGAAGTAGACCTGTCATATTTTCTGTTCTGGCACTGAGGTACTGGCTATGAACGGACGATATTCTCTGCCAAATTAAATGGGTCAGACTAGCAAAAATAAACAGCTACTTTGAAGGCTGTTTTTTTTGAACGATGACTTAGGAAATCTCTTAACACCTCCTCCTCAGCGATTTATTTGGGCCCGTATTCTCGTGGCATGAGGAAGCATACTAAGACCTCTTCCTAAGCGATTTATTTTGCATGTTACAGCTTAACAGTCTCTTGTATCATATTCATTCCTTTGTATTATCGACACAGGTTACATAAATAAGGTAAAAGCAATGCTTGAACTGGTATATGAAGAAATAAACTGCTAATGAGTAGGTGTTAGGGAGCTTCCTTATCCGGCAAGTATGAGGGCCTTTGTCTGTCGCCCCTAATATGCGTTTGCATATTTAATCTGACGTAAATAATGCTGAATAAAATCTTTTGGAAGTAAGAACAGAAGAATAAAAACAAACTGCCCGAATTTATAAGGTTAAGGGGAATTAAAAGGGATGCTCGACACCAAAGGCTTTTCGATCATCATTTTCATATTTTATCCACTCTCTCTTTCATCTCTCTGTTCGCTTTTTTTTTTTTTGCCTGTCTCTTACTCATTTTTATGTCCCTCTTCATCTCGACCACTCCTTTTTTTACCTCTCTATCTCCCTCACTCTTTTTTTGTCACTCTTCATCTCCTCCCTCTTTTAACCCCCATCTTTTTTTGGCTTTTCTCCCCACCCCCCTCTCTCTTTCTCTCTCCCTAATGCTCTGACAATGATTCAACTTATCTGACCTCTCATGCCTCATTCAGAAATTCTAATGTTCTCATGCAATATCTATAAACCTTCCACTCTTTTTTTTTCTCTCTGTCTCTCCACCACTCCAGTGCAAGAGTTAGCCAGTGCTCTCAGTTTTTCACTTACACAACTGGGCAATTTGGGTACAATCTCCCTCGATCCATCACTTCCCCTCACCATAACTTCCAGTCGTTTAAAAGCAGCGCGTCCAGGTAACTCTAATCAAACCAGCCTCACTCAGCTTTTGCCCTCTTGCCTTGCACGTCTCGGGTAGGGGAACGTTATGAAGGTAAATTCTTTCATTTGGTTAAATGTAACTATGGAAGCTAAAATATATACAAGCGTCGAAAGATAGCAAGAGAAAGCGAGGATGATTACATCTACACTACTAGAGACGAGGCATGAAATGTTGACGAGATATACGAACTAAACGGTGGATCTCTCTTCTTGCACATTTTTGCATCTGGCTGATAATGAAGACATCTTGTGCTGAGATAAGAATGTAATAGTAAAACAAAACATGCAAAGGGCCAGAACAGTATAGACAGAAAAATCAGCTAGAAAGACGAAAATAGTATTGCAAAAAACAGGACAAGAAATGCTGAAGTGACGTACAACTGGAAAGGTGGACTCTTTTCTTGTACATGTTTCAAAGGGGAGGTTTTTGAGCAGCTTGGCCTATGCTGAACAGAAATACAGAAATGAGAATATAATCACACGAAAGGGAAAGTCAATAAAAATGCCCCCCAAAAAAACAGCCAGAATGATGAAGTAGGAGGAGTAGAGACATGAAGAGAAAAGCAGACATAATAGACATGAAAGAAAGGGTATGAATGGCAAGAAAAAGAAGAGTAAAGAGTAAAGAAAGTAAAACACAAAGCTACAAGCGGAATGAAAGGGACAAGTATGGCAAAAGGAGTGACAAGTGTGAAGGGTGCGAAACAGGTGGAAGGAGCGAGTAAGGGATCAATACAGCAAAGGAAGCAAGTGTAGAAGGAAACAAGAAGGGTAAGGAACATGCATTGCTTTTTGTGGATGGAGGGCAAAGTGGAACTGATACAGTGAGAAGTATGTATATTATCTACATCGTTATTATCATCATCATCATCGTCGTCGTCATCATCATCATCATCGTGGTCGTGGTCGTGGTCGTCATCGTCGCTATCGTCATCATTATCATGGTCCTAGCTGTCACTGTTACAAATGGGATAGTTAGGATCCTGAAACAGAAACAGGAAAACACAAAATACACAATGAGCAATTGGTAAGTGTACTGAGAGGAGTGTGAGTCGTGGGAGGGGAGAGAGTGTGTGGAGGAGAAAGTGGAGGAGGGTAAAGAAAGAGTACGAAGAAAGTAAGTGAACAAAAAGGACTGTGAAAAACAAAGTACATAATAAATCAGTATCGTGTACAGATGTTCATGTATACTGATTAAACGGCGTAGCGAGCAAAAAGGAACCAGTCTTGTGAACAAACAAACAGTATGAACGAGTGTGAGATTACACAGCTGTGAGGGTGTGAGAGAAGAGTATGACACGAACTATAGCCTACTCTATTTCACCAAGTTTGGCACCATCAATGATGTCCTCAACGTCTTTATTATTGATGTAGATCCTCAGCACTAGGGGAACCTCTATGTTTTACCTTAAGAACCAATATATAAAGGCAATACAAAAAGGTATATCCAGTTCTGAGGACTTTTATCAGGTCTACAGGTGTTGAGGACATCACTGATGGTGCCAGACTTGGTGAAATGGAGTAGTAAAGTGACCTACGGGATGCCAACAAGTCTTTGTGTGGTATGAGGTGAGGAGCATGGCAGAATGAGGTGTGACTGTGAGGCGTGGTAATGCAGTGTCACAGTGTGAGGTGCGGTAGTGTGAGGCGTGACTCTGAAATGAGGTACTGTGAGGTGTGGCAGTGTAAAGTGTGACTGAGGTGTGAGTGATGTGTGGAAATGTAAGCAGGAGTAACGTAAGGTGTGCAGTGTCCAGCATGATGTATGGAGAAGGCAAAAATTAATGTACAAAGAGCGAGTGAGGTTTGTAAAGAACCGAAGGATTATAGAGAAAAAAACACAGAAGTCGAGCAGTATGCAGAGTAAGAAATTTTTAGCCAGTGTGAGTGAGGATTATAGAAGCAGTGGGTGCGAGGGGAACGAGCAAGCCCTTCCCCTTCCTCTCTTTCTCTCTCTCTCTCTCTTCACCAATCGGGCCACAACTCCCCATAAGTCAGCGTAACAAAGTAACACCCGGCACGGCATGACGGATAACACCTCCAGCCCGGCACCTACCTTACCCTGTCCTACTCTACCATGCTCCACCCTACCCTACTCTACCTTACTCTACCCTTCCCTGTCCTCTCTGGAGCTGAAGGGGAAACAGGGAGTGGAGAGGGTGGAGAGAGAAAGTGGAGAAAGGGAGGGATAATTCACAGATATAGCACTTGTAAAGATAGACTTTTTTTTTTTTTTTTGCATCCGACTCTAGACATTGACTATGAAGCCCTTTCCCGAGTCTGGTATTTAATGCTCAATATCCCTACAGCCTTCATACCTGGCACTTGGACACTAAAACCCACAATCTCTGTCGTGTTACTCAGATCAGGTGTTGCGGTATTTATGGGTGTGTTTTCGTGACGTGTAGATTTGGCACAATGGATGACCAGTGACCAAGGTAACATCGAATTCACATCCATAAACCGTCCCCTGCAACAGCCCGTATCGAACCCGTGATCACACAGTTCCCTGCCCACCACTTTGCCCACTCGACCACCACCTCCCCAATACGAAATCAGCCATGCATCATCCAGGCCTTCAAAATCCTGGCTCCATCTCACAAGCGAACACATCTGCACATTTTTCTTTTCTGCTTTTAGATGTGCTTCCTATGCACTTGTGGGAGGGCGTCATTCCGTCGACTACTAGAAATCCGCATCATACAATTTTTCACTTAATCTCTGCCTTTTCTGATGCCTGCCTTTACTGAGTGTGTGGGCGCTGTGAGAGGGAGCGCGTGTGTTGGAGGGACGGTGTAGGGAGAGGGAGTGTGTCGGTAGAGGGTGTGTGTGGAATAATGGAGTGTGTGGGGAGGAAGAGCGAGGAGAAAGAATATGTGAAAGAGGAATAGTGTGTGGAGAGGACGATGTGGGGAAAGTGGGTGAGCGGAGAGAAGGAGTAAGGAGAGGGAGTCGTGCGAAGAAGCGTGTGGGGAGATTGACGAGCGAGAAAGTGTGTGGGGAGAAGGAGTGTATGGAGAGAGGAAGGTGCGGGGAGAGGAAGGTGCGGGGAGAGGAAGGTGAGGGGAGAGGAAGGTGTGAGAAGGAGAAGTGTGTGGGGAGAGAGAAGTGTGAGGAGAAAGAGAGTATGGAGAGAAAAATGGGAAGAATTACAGACTAAGAAGGAGAAAAGATTACTCAGCAAGTCGAAGGTGAAAGTAAAGGTGAAAAAGAAGTACATGAATACCTTGTTAAGTTACTCCCACTTCCACATAATGAAAGAGATAATTAAAATACTTTATGTACATGAAAGTAAGCTGGGGAAAAAGCAGTGCGATAGTTCGGAACACGTAACATCTGGATACTTTAGGGCAAAAAAAATAATGAAAACCAAACCAAAACCTTAGATATCACTAAAAGTTTGGTGTCCACAGAAACGTAGGTACTTTTCGGAAAAAAATTAAGAAAGCCCAGTGAGACGATGAAATTATGGCATCATTATATATCAGGGAGATTTAATACTGGCTTCGACAGTTCGAGACAAGGAAACTGAAATTGGATCTGTGGGCAAGAAAACACACACACACACACACACACACACACATACACACACACACACACACACACACACACACACACACACACACCCATGATCACAGCTCCACCGCCCCGCTACCGTCTACTTAGGTATCATATGTCATCTACCAAAAGCGGTTTTCCATCATTAGGATAATTGCGACCCCCAGCAGATGTTTTTACTACGGACAGCAGGAGAGAAAGACAGAGAGCAGAAGGCAAATACGGGATGAAATAATAGACAACCGAGGAGGCGGAGGAGGAGCAGAAGTAAGAGAGGATGATGGAGAACAAGGTGGGGAGATAAAAGCCGTTTGAGAGAGGGTCGTGTGTCGTGTGAAGAGGGGTCTTTAGGAACTGAGTAGAAGTAACAGTACCTGGAGGTCATTTTTGTCGAAGCCACCGTCATGTCGGATATACACAAACATAGGGGGATAATTTGTTCTGTAACCTACCCTCTCACACGGTGCAACGTCAGGGCAATAGACAGAAAGACACATAAAGAAATAAGGCTGGCTGTGTCCCTAGCTTACATTATTCCAGCCACAAGTGTTGGGAATATTCGTTTGTTGTATTAAAAACGAAAGACTATCTCTCACAGGATACAAAGTCAGGCAACAGACAGGCAGATAGACAGACAGAGGAGTAAGGCTTGTTTTGGACACGTCTAATATTATTCACGTGACGAGTGTTTGCAATGATCGTCCATCAAACAAA
The DNA here is from genome assembly GCA_018397915.1 of Birgus latro. NCBI lineage: Eukaryota > Metazoa > Arthropoda > Malacostraca > Decapoda > Coenobitidae > Birgus > Birgus latro. The sequence continues at coordinate 42,690 of JAGKTI010004587.1, forward strand.
AAAAAAACAAAAACAAAAAAGACTGCCCCTCACAGGACGTGGCGACAGGCTAGAGAAACGCTAAAGAGGAGGAGGAGGAGGGCTTGTTCTTGGTCCGGCCAATATTATTACTCCAACGACGAGTGTTTGCAATGTTCGTTCGTCCGCTGGCGATTAAAAACGAGAGCATTTATGACACGTAGGAGAAAGCCTCATTTGGACGGTATTTAGGATCTCGTAACCACAGAGTGCGGGAGTGTAACAAGTAAGGGGAGTCTCATTAAACTCGGCCAGCAAAAAGGGGTGCGAGGGAGGAATTCTAGGCTCCTTGGAGGATACCTTTTAGATTTCTTCAACTTCCTACGTCGGAGTCGTCGTTTGAAATCTTCATCATCATCATCATCATCGTCATCTAGTTTGTATCTAGTTTTTTTTTCATGTTATCGTTTCCCTCACAGCAGGGGTTCCCTATGACTGTGTACCCCTTGAGGCTTTCTGCAATCAATCGCGAACCTTTTCTTTACCGATACGAAAAAAAGGCAGAGCAACACACACGTAAACAAATTATGAGCAGGTCAACATTGAAAATTCATCTGTAAAACGCAATAGGGATAATATACCACTAAAATAAATATACCCAAAAAAATAAAAACGTCAACAGACAATACACTTGTACAGTATATTAAACAGCATATGTATCAACCCCCTCCAAAAAAAAAAAGACTAACATGCATGCGTATTCTAAATTTCAAACCCTCAGAAGCGTCATCATGATTAAAAGTGTCTGGTATCAGCACGAATTCACCCCAAGTAAGTTTATTTTCCAACGTACGCAGCAGGGATGAAGGGTAATTAATAAAAGACGTCAACAGCAAAATTATCAAATTTGAAAATCTACTGATGTACTCGGGGGGGGGGGGGTAGCGTTCTCCAGTATAGGAACTCCTGCCCTACATCATCATCACCCTCATCATCATCATCATCATCATCATCATCATTCTGTTTGTGGTTGGTATTTAGACTCTCTCAACATCTGGTCGTCCTCCCTACATCATCATCATCATCATCACCATCATCATCATCATTCTGTTTGTGGTTGGTATTTAGACTCTCTCAGCAGATGATCGTCCTCCCTACATCATCATCATCATCATCACTGTCACCACCTGGATCAGACTGGCAATTAGGCTTCTTCGTACGTGCATTATAGTCTTTACAGTACAAATCTCGAACTAGTCTTCCGGCTGTGAGAAAGCGGAACACTATTTTTGTATCTGCTCTCCAAAAAACCAGTTCCCAACAGAAGTAATAATAAGGGATCAGCAGCTTTCATTTGAGATCTGTAAAATTTCCACTCCCCCTTCACTACTTGAGCGTAATTAAAGCATCTGACAATAGCAAGAATATAAGAGCTTTTATTTGAGATGGGAAGGTAATGAATACACCTTTCTAGTTCCCTGTGTGTAAGCGAGCCCCTTGACTGTGAGAGATATCCCCCTCAGGCTGAAAGAAAATAGTCTCGAATAGTAAAATAAGTTATAGGACAAAAACATAGAAACGATCAGTCTGCGGTAGCCTGTTTACTACGCTTATGCCATTTATTACTTGATTTTGCTGCTGCCGGACGATTTAATCCGCTTAAAAGAGATCCATGGAAGTATAAAACCAATCGCGATCCTGTCAGCTTAACCAGTTGTGCTCGAGGATGTCGTTCCTATTGTATTTAGTTACTTTTTTAGTTCTAGACGATTTTATTCAGATTGAGGGACTGGATACAGCGTTCATTAACCCCTTCACTACCATGGGGATCTGCTAAGCTTATCAGAATCGCCTGGCAACGGTAAAAATGAACTACAAAAAAAGAAAAAAACGATAATCCCAGTGACGAGGTCTAATCTTTTTGACATGGCTGGATATTTTAAGCTGAATAAAGCTGCCAGGGACGTACAGTTGGCAGCATATGAGCCAGGCGCGACACTGTATGGATAGGTACGACAGTCTAGGGCAGGTGGTTAGAGAAGTTGGCTGCTTTTTGAAAGGATACGAGTTTGATCCCAGGTCTGATCAGGGGACAGTTTGAGTACCTGAATTTCGTCAGTACAGATTTTATCGATCTTTCACACGATCCACCGACGTATTATAAAAATGCCCCGCCAAAACCATCACATGCGTCCTGAATGGGCCATAGCATTACACTCCTTATGGGCGTTGGTACTGGCACCAAAGTTGTGCCATGCGAAGATGCGAAGGAGTATCGTACGTAGGGCTCCTGAGCCTCAGGGACTGGATTGTCAAGTCTTTGTCCATGGTCGGATGTTTATACAAAAACACATAGCTGACCTTTTTAATGCGATAAAAAAAATCTTGTGGCGGCCAGACGATTTTCTTCACGTAGACAAGCATCACTTTGACCTATATGGGTTTTGCGTTTGACTAAGCTCACGTTGGCAGTATCACAGCTGTCCAGGTGCAAGGCTCAGACGCAGGTGACAGAAGCTGGCAGTTCTATTTAAATTAATGTGTAATTTCCTTTTATTATCCAACCATAATCGTAGGTTTCATAATCATTGTACCGGCGCTAACTTCAGATCTTAGCAGCTATTTACAGCCATCTTCTCGTATGGTGGACGAAGATGTACATGTCTTAAGTATCCAGATATAAAAAAAGATGAATTGCGTAATGCGAGGATGATTGATACTCTCGCTTCCAGCTCTTGACATTAATTTTTTCTCACAAGAATTATTTGTCGGCGAAAATATATATACTATGAGTGGTAGTGACAGGCGCCCACCATCCACTCACACGATGTTGTCTCACCTTTGGATGACTTGAAACTGACTCAGAAGCCAATTGGTTTACGGTAGCTCAGGACACCATTCAGTAAGTCAGGTGGTAATAAATATTTGTCCCAATGGAGGGGTTATATGTAAAGCCTTCATTATTTTTTTTTTCAGTACAAGAGGCCTCCCCCGAACTGAATGAAAGTGTCAAGGGGCAATAAGACTGATGGGAAAAAAATGACGTCTCCGTATTGGAAAGATAAACCCATTCCCGAAATATTTTAGTCAGTGAAGACAGTGAAAAAAAAAAAAAATACAGACAACTATGGAGATATTTTTTTTTTTTTTTTATTGCCAACTCGAAAACATTATTTGCCTGTGAGAACAAATATGTGACAGAGAAAAGCTGTGTGGGTGCATTTCATATTCTTTACTCGCTGACACTATTTGACATTGAAGAAAATTACGTGAAGGAGAGAGTGAAAAAAGGAAGAAAACGAGTATGGAGAGGATGACACGAGTCACACGACATATCTACATTTTTATTATTTATTCGCAAGGAATTGTTTGTCAGTTTAAAGAAATACTTGAGGAAGAGAGATAAAAGGGTGTAGACGAGTAAGGAGCCTCCCCCTCACCTCCCCCACTCCCCAGACATCCCCCTTCCCCACTGCCATCACTCCTACTTCACTTCAACTCCCCCCCTCCCCCCTCCCTCCATCTTCGCCTCAGCCTCTCAAGTCTAAGCGCTGATTTACGAGTCGGAGCCGCGTTTTTGTGCGAGGAGGGACCATAAACGCCCCGCCAGATTATGTTGTAAGTCTGTCCGCCGGGTGCAATGCTTTAATTGATACATATATATAAAAAGTCTAATTGAGGCTGGCCCGTTGCGTTGTGTATTAGATATAATTGCTCGAATGCGAACCGAATTATCATGATAACTGCCGCCGTAAATTGCGCTCTCGGTGATTATCGTTGCATGCGAGGAAAATACAAAAGCCTTCCCCCTGCCCCCCCTCCTACCCCCTTCTCCTTGATATCACTTCATATTTAAACATAAGGCGGCCCCTCCCGAGAAGTTAATGGCAGGTAATGATATAATGCCGCCCTCGTTCCTTTTTAATTCACGCCGACCGCTGTTAATTCCCTCCTGCCGATTATTCTCACTTACGTGCAAGAATCCCGCTGTCAGGACTGAGCGAGTCGGGGGCAACAAATTGATCCCACTGAGCCCCGGAGAGGTATGGACGTAATCCCCCCTCTCTACTCCCCTATTCTAGACGATCCCTACTCTCCTATCCTAGCCCCCCTCTCTACTCCCCTCTCCTATCCCCCTCCCTACTCCCCTATCCTATCCCCCTCCCTACTCCCCTGTCTTATCCCCCTCCCTACTCCCATTTCCTAGCCCCCTCCCTACTTCTTTGTCCCCATCCCTCCTGCCCCCTACTTACTTCTTGGACCCCCCTTCCTCCACTTCCCCCGCTTTTTTTTTGTTCTTTTCCCTCTCTCTTCCACGGAAATGAGGAGAGGTGTGAACGTAATCAGTATCCCTTTTCCCTGAACCCCCTCTTCCCTCTTTCCTGATTTCCTTACCCCTTTATTGAACCCCCTCCCACCCTTCTACGTTCCCATCTCTCCCCCCTCCCTCCCCCGCCCCAAACCTCTCCACCTCCCCACCCCCTTTCAAGCCCGAGGTTCACTTCAAGAGGATTAGAGTCGGGGTTGACTTATAATTCCATTCCACCAACCAGGTGAAATATAATATAATGGAAAAAAATAATCATCCCAAATTCTTCCTTCAAGAGGTAAGCAGTCTGACTAAAAAGCAAAGAAATAAAAAAGAACAAAATGCTCCCCAAATTCTTCCACTACCATTACCATATTGCTTAATTTTATCAGCCACGAAAAAACAAAAAAATCCAAACTTCTTCCTGGCAATACACTTTTTTCTTCATGACGAGAGGTGAAAGGCTAGACTAAAAAAAAAAAAAAAACTTCCAAAATGTTCCAACCACGGTCATTATGGCATTTTTTTTTTCGAGCCTTGGAAATAAAAAAAAAAAGAAGGGGGGAAAAGAAAAAGCTGAAACAAAAGCTCTCAAAATTCTTCCACAGGCACTACGTTTCTCCATCACGCATAGAAACTTCATATATGGATCTTGCTCCGTATATGCTCCTAAGTGTCCATCTCTTCACCACGAGGATGCCTTTGTTATTTTTGTTCTTGCTGATTACAGGATTTGATTTAGCTTAAGAGAGAGACTTGAACTGGAGGAGTTAGATACATCTTTCATTAACCCTTTCATTCTCCCCGGTAACCCCAGAGCGGAGTAACATCGTCTGAAAGAATCATAATAAATCGGCAAGAAGAAAGTGCCACGGAACTTCTGTGTCACCTAAGACGACTTTCATACGTAAATTGACAATAAGAAACAGATAAATAAGTAAAATAAATAAATACATAAATAAATATATAAACTTCATTCACTTAGGGAGCTAAAACTGACAATCTACGGAGAGAGAGAGAGAGAGAGAGAGAGAGAGAGAGAGAGAGAGAGAAATAAAAAAAATATACATACTCGTATATGATAAACAAATGATGAGGTGAAAAGTGCAAACAGAAGTCAACAAGGATAACCCGACTAACATGTCAGGTGAGAGTCAGGTGGAATCAGCTGACACTAATCCATATCACCGAGGGGGAGGCGTTAAGTCAGTGCTAAGCCACCAATTCCGCAAGGTCGAAAATCCCCTCAGCCGTCACGTCAAATCAACCCGTAGCGACATGTAATTCAGGGGTCCGGGAGACTCGGGTTGCATTTATAGACTTTCTTGATCTTAAGTTATGCATTAGATCGCATTTTTTTTTTTTACCGTTCATCCCATACCATTTTTTTTAAAATGTCTTCACCCACATGGGTATCATGCCTTTGAGAACCGAATTGGAGTGAAGATTTAAGTCAGAGTGTGCCAAAAACAAAACTCTTTCTGAAAACAGTGAACTGCTCTGGAGTCTTGTTTATTATGGGAACTGGTGAACCCTCTCAAGTTTGGGAAAACTCTAGTGGTCTACTCTGTTCCTGCTAATGACAAGCGGTTTTACTGAGTTGAGTGGCATAGGAGTCTGGGAGTGTTGATATTGGTACTGTTAAGCCTCTTTGGGGAGGGATAACTTTTGTGTGTGTGTGTGTGTGTGTGTGTGTGTGTTTG
>JAGKTI010004588.1:0-13943 GCA_018397915.1 Birgus latro
CACCAAACCAGAATAGCAGGGTAAGTACCAAAAACTTTTCATCTGTGATTACTTACAAAGGTTGTAAAGGCTGACTTTGTGTACAGTGTATGATTTACACCAGACAGATTTACCATTAAGGAGAAAGGAGATGCAATACTGGAAGTCATCACTTAAATTTGCAGCCATTAAGGACAATTTGATGGATACAAGTTATTTCTGAAGTAAATAACTTAGTGTTTACTATCTGGTATGAAAGTATATTATGTGGGTATGTCACTATGCTAGGGTTATGATACACGCGAATATGACAACTGTGCTGGGAGGGGGTTGGTGATAGCTAATACTCTCTTCAGGCACAAAATGATCCACAGGTATACACGGCGAGTGATGAGAAGGGTGGGTGGTGAACTGAAGGAAAGGAAGGCAATGATTATGTGTGTTTGTGGATAAAAGGATGAGAAGGTATGTAATAGATGCAAGAGTAGCTATATAGAGGTTGGGAGAGTGGACTTTCGGAGCACCACTTGGTGGTGGTCAAAGTCCAAATAAAATGGAGAAACAGAAGGGAAGGACAGGAGGAACTAGTACATACAAGGAGAGTGGAAAGGTCACAAGAGGATGGAAAAAAGGCAGAATGTAAGAGGAAAGTGAAGGAGCGATTGGGTAAATAGCTATAGATTGGAGCCGATGGAGGATGTGGAAGGTGCGTGCAAGATATTCACAGAAGAAATTTGTGCAGCATGTGAGATGGTGTGTGGGGTGAAGAGAAGACGAAAGGGGGTGCAGGGAACAGCATGGTGGACTGAAGAGGTGAGAGAGGCTGTGGCACAATAGAAGAAAGCATATTCTGTAGTGTGTGGATGAGAAACAGAGGCATGGAAGAAGTTGAGAGATGGAAAAGAGAGATATATGTAGAGAGGAAAAGAGAGGTGAAAAGATTAGTAAGAGAGAGTAAGAAGAGAGTGGATGGGGACTTTGTAAGGAACTTGAGTGTAAAGTGGAAGGAATGTAAGAAAATTTTTTGGAAAGAGGTAAAGTTAGACAGGGTGCCAAAGAAGTTAGCTGGGGAGTGAAAGATAAAAATGGTAGATTACTAGTGGAGAAGGGAGAAAAAGTGAGCACATGGAGAGAACATTTTAAGGAATAGTTGAACATACACAATGAAAGTAATGCAATGAAAGTAATGGCTGGGAGGAGGAGGGATGTGAAAAGAGAGGAAGAAATCAGTAGGGTGGAAGTTGTGGAAGCAATGAATAAAGTTAAAATGGGGAAAACCCCAGCAACTGATGGAGTGTATGGTGAAATGCTGAAGCATGGGGGAGACACAGTAGTAGAAGGGATGTGGAAGATGTGTAGATTGGCCTGGGAGGAAAGTAGAGTCCCAGAGAATTGGAAGGCAGGTATAATTATTCCCCTGTACAAAGGAAACAGGGAAAAAGAGGCATTTGTCTTCTTAGTGTAATAGGAAAAGTATATGGTAGGGTACTTAGTGACAGAGTTAGTGAAATAACAGGGGAATTAGTTGGAGAAGAACAAGGTTCTAGGAAGGGAACAGGTTGTGCAGATCAGATATACATTCTTAGATCTTTAGTGGAAAAGCTTCTAGAGAAGCGAAAGAAGTTGTATGCGGCCTTCATGGATTTGAAGAAAGCATATGACAGGGTGGATAGACAAGGATTGTGGAAGTATTAAGAATATATGGAGTAGATGGGAAGTTACTGAAGGCTGTGAAGAGTATGGGGACTATGGCTGCAATACATGTGTATAGTGGACTGAGTGAATTTTTCTATTTGAAGGTTGGATTAAAACAAGGATGTGTCATGTCTCCAAGGTTGTTCAATCTGTATATGGATGGGGTTATAAAAGAGATACAAGATAGGGCAGTGGATGTTGGAGTGGCCCTAGTGAGAGAGGGCAGTGTTTGGAAAATACCTGTCCTGTTGTTTGCAGATGATACTGTGTTGTTAAGTGAAGATGAAGGGGAGATGCAAGGCATGGTGAATGAGTTTGGGAGAGTGTGCAAGAAACGGAATCTAAAGGTGAATGTTGAGAAGAGTAAAATTATGATCTCTGAAAGAAATGAAGTCAGTGAATGTACAGTGGGGCTGGATGAGGAGGAAATGGAAAATGTGAGTGTGTTGAAGTACTTGGGTAGTGTGATGAGTAAGGATGGAAGTTTAGAGGGTGAAGTGCTTGAAAGGGTGCAACAGGGAAGAAAGATTGCTGGTTCTTTGAAAGCAGTGAAAAATAACAGGGAAGTGAGCATGGAAGCGAAAAGGCTAGTACATGACAGTATTGTGATACCATCTCTAACGTAGGGAAGTGAAGCTTGGACCTTGCTGGAGGGACAGAAGTCAAGAGTGAGAGCAGTGGAAATGAGTTATTTGAAAGGAGCATGTGGAGTCACATGGAGAAAGAGACTGACAAATGAGGAAGTGAAGGAGCGTTGTGGTGTGGATGTCGATATGATAGGAAGCGTTAGGAGAAACACATTAAGGTGGTTTGGGCATGTGGAGAGGATGGAGAGTGAAAGACGGACAAGGAGGGTGGATGTGAGTGAGGTGGAGGGGGGAAGAGGGAGGGGGAGGCTGAGGATGAGATGGAGGGATGGAGTGGAGAGGTACATGAGAGAAGAGGGTGTGAGTTGGGAGCAGGGTAGTGAAATGGCAAGGGACAGAGCGACATGGAGGCAATTTGTTTGTGTCCACCCCGAGCGAGATTGAGGCGTCTGGAAATAGATAGATAGATAGATAGTGTCATGGTCCACTGCTTAGCTAATGTAAGCAACAGTGGAACAGAAACAGCAAGCAATGAACAGTCATCCAGTTGCACTTCCATGGTGGAGGCGACGACTGCTGGCCAGCACTTTCGCTGCCATATTGAAACACCGGTGTTTCAATATGGCGGCCAAAGTTACATGCTCACTGCGGAAATAGCCTCCCCATATTATAGAGCTCAGTGGCTGCATTGCAGGCCTTCAGACATTCAGTGGGACAAATCATACTTTGATGAAAGAACTGGCACCGGAGTTACAGCTAAGCTGAAGTACCTCAGCTTCGTGATGGTCCAGTTCCTTCTCAGCTACCATTTTTTTTTTTTTTATGCAAGAAATAAGGAACCAAAGGGCATGGGCCCACATACTGTTCCTTCCAAGAAAAAACAAAAACAATATGAAAGAGAGCCAAATTCAAGATCCGTTCATTTCAAGATGCCCGGACACACTGCATTTGAAAGACTGGAGATCATAGGAAGTATGGAATACAGACAGAGGAAGACAGTTCCAGAGTTGACCAGTTGCATAAATGAAGGTTAACTCTTGCATCAGAGAACTGGACAGAAAAGGATGAGAGTCTGTTGCTAGACGGCTGCTACGTGCCCCTCGTAGAGGTGGAGGGATGCAAGCAGACAGCTCGGAGGAACAGTGGCCATTGAAGCAGCGATAGAAGAGAGATAAAGATGCAACAGTGCAGTGAAGAGACAGCAGTTGAATGGAATCAGTAAGAAGAGGAGAGTTACTGAGACAAAAAGCCTTTGACTCCACCCTATTGGGAAGAGCTGCATGAGGAAAGCCTCCCCATACATGAGAGTTGTAGCTACTACACACAGGGGCGAATAATACCGGTGTACAAAGTCAACAACTGTGCAGGGGTAAAGAAAGCACACCTAATCTCTTTGAAACAGATTTCACAAGAGATGCAATATGTTTTTTCCAAGATAAATCCCGAGTGAATGAAACCCCAAGCATGTTCAAAGATGATGCAGGACTGAGCTGGACATTATTAAACATTAGTGGGTAATCCTGTGGAAGATTCTGTTGGGTTGATAGGTGTAAGAACTGAGTCTTTGATGCATTAAAAACAAGATTATTTTTACCCCAATCAAAAGTGATGATATCTAGGGTTGGTGGCGGTACAATCAAAGGAGAGGGAGGGGTGGCGGTACAATCAAAGGAGAGGGAGAGTGGCCAAGTGCAGTTTGCCACAAAGGTGTGGGAAGTAATTCCATCTTGTGTAGTGTTTGTGATAAATGGGTGCACAAGAGATGTAGTGGTATTAGAGGTAGACTGCGAGATAATGCTGATTTTATGTGTGAGGCATGTCAGGGAGAGCAGGTGGAGACTGTTGGGCGTGAATGGATTGAACTTGCTGGTGAGCCTCTTGAGTGTGTGGAAGAGTTTTGTTTTTTGGGAGACATGTTATGTGCCGGAGGTGAGGCTGGAGCCAGCTCGGCTGCTAGGGTGAGAAGTGGTTGGAAGAAGTTCAGGGAGCTGTTGCCTCTCCTGACATTGAGAGGACTCTCCTTACGTGCTAAGGGGTCTTTGTATGCAGCATGAGTTAGGAGTGTGATGCTGTATGGTAGTGAGACCTGGGCAGTAAAGGAAGAGGATATTCGCAGGTTTAAACGTACAGAAATGACAATGATTAGGTGGATGTGCAGTGCGTCCCTGCATGCAAGGCCTGGGGGGGCTGGGTTTACGATGGAAGAGTTGAGAGGTAGGATGGGACTGGAGTGTATTGGTGTTGTGATGAGGAGAGGTTGACTGAGATGGTTTGGGCATGTGGTGAGTATGGGGGATGATAATTGGGTGCAGAAGGTGAGAAGTGTTAATATTGGGGCAGGGGTTGGGAGGGGTAGACCGAGAAAGACATGGGACAAGGTCATTAAGCGTGACCTCTGGGTTAAGGGACTGAACAGGGAGGCTGCCAAAGATCGAGCAGCATGGAGAGCCACCATTAGGTGACCAAGGCCGACACATGCAAGCATGTTGAAGCCTTCAAAAACAAAATGAAACGAATCAGAGATACAAGCCAAGCCAGACATTAGGTGTGCCATAGCCTCATCCCTTGTTCGTTGAAGTGCCTGTAATTGCTGAGATGGACGCTGCGGGAACCGAATGGAAAGGTGAAGGGTGGAATCATCAGCGTATGAGTGGATAGGGTTAGATGTACAGCTTTGAAAGTCACTGATGAACAAAAGGAAGAGAGTTGGTGATAGGACAGAGCCCTGAGGAACACCACTGTTGATAGATCTAGGAGAAGAACGATGGCCGCCTACAACAGCGGCTAGAGAATGACCAGAAAGGAAGCTAGAGATGAAGGCACAGACAGAAGGATAGAAACCGTAAGATGGCAGTTTGGAAATTAAAGATTTATGCCAGACTCGATCGAAAGCCTTTGAGATGTCAAGTGCAATAGCAAAGCTTTCGCCAAAGTCCCAAAAGGAGGATGACCAGGAGTCTGAAAGGTAGGTGAGATCGCCAGTGGAGTGTCCCTGACGGAACCCATACTGACGATCAGAAAGAAGGTTGTAATAGGAAAGATGTTTTTAAGATTTTTCTGTTAAGAATTGACTCAAAAACTTTTGAGACACAGGATGTTAAAGCAATTGGTCGACAGTTAGAGGTTTGGGAATGGTCACCCTTCTTTGGGACTGGCTGAATAAATGCAGACTTCCAGCAAGAAAGAAAGGTACAAGTTGATAGACAAAGGCGAAAGAGTTTACCTAGGCAGGGTGTATGCACAGAAGCACAGTTTTTGAGGACAACAGGAGGGACTCCATCAGGCCCATATGCCTTGTTAGTATTGAGGCCAGTGATGGCAGAAAGTACATCAGCTGAAGAAATTTTAATGTCAGCCATGAGGAAGTCAGAGGAAGCGATGGAGGAACAGCACCAGAATCGTCTAAGGTGGAATTGGAGAAGAAAGTCTGAGCAAAGAGATCTGCTTTATCAGTATAAGAAATAGCTACAGAGCCATCAGAGTAGAAAAGAGGAGCGAAGGATGATGACGTAAAGCTGTTAGAAAGGTTTTTTGGCAAGATGCCAGAAGGAGCGAGAAGAATTCAAGTTGGAGAGTTGAGAACATTTAGCACGAATGAAATTATTTTTAGCAGAGCGAAGAACAGACTTAGCATGATTCCGGGCAAATATATAAACAAGATGTGATTCAGGGGTGGGTTGGCTCCAGTACCTTTTACAGGCCCTCTCCTTGTTGTGGACAGCATTAGAACAAGAGTGATTAAACCAAGGCTGTCTTACATTAGTCAGAGGATATGAGAAAGGAATGTATGCTTCCATGCCTGAAAGAATAACCTCCGTAATGCACAAGGCACACTCAGATGGCTCCTGGCCATGGAAGCAATAATCATGCCAAGGAAAATCAAAGTACTGTAGTACTGCCTGAGCGCCTCCCAATCCGCAGCTCCAAAGTGCCATAGACGACGTTTCTTTGGTGGGTCCACAGGCCATACCAGACCGATAGGACAGGTTAAGGTAATAAGGTTATGATCGGAAGAGCCCAACGGAGAGAAAATATTAACAGTGTAAGCAGAAGGATTAGTCGTTAGGAAGAGGTCAAGTATGTTGTAACTCTCTCCAAGGTGGTCACGGATACAGGTAGGGTGCTGTACAAGCTGCTCTAGGTCATTAAGGATAGAAAAGATGTAGGCTTGTTCACCAGGTCAATCAGTGAAAGGAGAAGAGAGCCAAAGGTGGTGGTGAACATTGAAATCTCTTAGAATGGAGATTTCAGAGAAAGGAGAAATGGGGGGGGGTTGGTGATAGCTAATACCCTCTTCAGGCACAAAATGATCCATAGGTATACATGGCGAGTGATGAGAAGTGTGGGTTGTGAACTGAATGAATGGAAGACAATGATTGATTATGTGTGTATGGATGACAGGATGCGAAGGTGTGTAATGGATGCAAGAGTATATACTGGTTCGGGGAGTGGATTTCAAATGAAATGAAGAAAAAGAAGAATGGAAGGACAGGAGGAAGTACTGTAGTTCATATAAGGAGGGTGGAAAGGTTACAAGAGGATGGAAAAAAGGCTGAATATAAGAGAGACATGGAGGAGAGTTTGGGTAAATATGGATTGAAGCAGATGGGAGATGTGGAAGGTGTGTGCATGATATTCACAGAAGAAATCTGTGCAGCATGTGAGGTAATGTGTGGGGTGAAGAGAAGACAAAAGGGGGTGCAGGGAACAGCATGGTGGAAAGAAGAGATGCAAAAGAAGAAACCATACAGCGAATGGATGAGAAACAGAGGCGTGGAAGAAGTTGGCAGATGGATGAGTTATATGTACTGAGGAAGAGAGAGGTGAAAAGATTAATAAGAGAGAGTGAGAAGAGAGTGGATGAGGAATTTGGAAGGAATTTTAGTGTAAAGTGGAGGGAATGTAAGAAAATGTTCTGGAAAGAGGTAAAGAGAGTTAGACAGGGTGCCAAAGAAGTTAGTTGGGGAATGAAAGACAAAAATGGTAGATTACTAGTGGAGAAAGGAGAAAAAGTGAGCAGACAGAGAGAATACTTTAAGGAATTGCTGAACTTAGAGAATGAAAGTAATGCGAGTGTAAGTGGCTGGGGAATGGTTGGGAGACGGAGGGATGTGAAAAGAGAGGAAGAAATCAGTAGCATGGAAGTTCTGGATGCAATGAAGAAAGATAGAATGAGGAAATCTCCAGGAATTGATGGAGTGTATGGTGAAATGCTGAAGCATGGGGGAGAGATGGTAGTAGAATGGATGCGGAAGATGTGCAGATTGGCCTAGGAGGAAGGTAGAGTCAGGTACTCTATATTCCCCTGTACAAAACCATCTCAATGTGTTTTTACTAATGCTTCCTATCACATCCACATCCACACCACAACGCTCCTTCACTTCCTCATTTGTCAGTCTGTCTCTCCATGTGACTCCACATGCTCCTTTCAAATAACTCATTTCCACCGCTCTCACTCTTGACTTCTGTCCCTCCAACAAGGTCCAAGCTTCACTTTGATACATTGGAGTTGGTATCACAATACTGTCATGTAGTGACTTTTTCATTACCTGTTTCTTATCACTGCTTTCAAGGAACCAACAACCTTTCTTCCTTGTTGTACCCTTTCAAGCACTTCATCCTCCAAACTTTCATCCTTACTCATCACACTACCCAAGCACTTAAACGCACTCATATTTTCCATTTCCTCTTTATCCAACCTCACTGTACATTCACTGACTTCACTTCTCTGGAAGACCATAACTTTACCCTTCCCTACATTCACTTTTAGATTCTGTTTTTTACACACTCTCCCAAACTCATTCACCAAGCCTTTCAGTTCCCGTTCGTCTTCACTTCACAACACAGTATCATCTGCAAACAACAGTACATGGAGTTTCCAAGCACTGCCCTCTCTCATTAGGGTCACTCCAACATCCAGTGCCCTATGTAGTAGCTACCTCTTTTATAATCCCATCAATATACAGATTGAAAAACCATGGTGCCATGACACATCTCCATTTCAATCCAACATTCCAATACAAAAAATTCACTCAGTTCACTATCCACATGCACTGCAGCCTTAGTCCCCTCATACATACTCTTCACAGCATTAAACAACTTCCCATCAACTCATACTCTTAATACTTTCTGCATTCCTTGCCTATCCACCCTATCACATGCTTTCTCCACATCCATAAAGGCCGCATACGACTTCTTTCCCTTCTCTAGAAACTGCTCCACTACAGACCTATGAATGAATATCTGATATACACAACCTCTTCCCTTCCCAATGGGGAAATACCTGCTAACTTTAGCACATTTTCACTCTGAATCCTTCTGTATTGTTAAATTATAAACAAGTTTTTTACCAGACAGATAATTATACTTTCCTCTTAAAAGTGCCAATTCAGTTCATGACGACCATTTCAGTATTTCGTCACACCACAGATACTCTTAAGATGTGACAGGGTGGCTGCCAAAAATTCTGACTGTAAGGAAGTACCTTAAAACTGCCTAACTTTGGACTTGAGTTCAACTTTAGACATCTGAGGAAAAAACGTAATGAAACAAAAAAATGGGAATATGGCTTTGTATTTTGAAAACCAAAAAATATGGGCAGTTAGGTGAAGCACTGAAGTATATTATATTAAAACCACATGAACCTTACATGAATGGATGTGAGAAAAAAATTTCAAAAATGTTTGAAAATAATAATGTTTGTTTGTTCCTCTGAAAACTCTGTCTGTGCAGAGAAAGTACCGTAGATGTGTGAACCAAAACGGGCAGATTTTAAAGAACATTTACTGTTGATGACATGCACCACAGGAATTTACAAAATGTTGTCAAATAATCCTCTGAGAATGAAATCAATAATTTCACCTCACGTTTTTGTTTTTACGGGCTAACTTCGGACACTAAGTTTAAAGTAAGGTTAAATGAAAGGTAACTTCAGACAGTGATAAAAGTGTAAAAGAAACAGTGCAGAAACACAGAAAAATGGCAAAAACAAGCAAGCACCAATCTCATACCAAGGAAAAACACAAAAAAACATTCAGAAAAATCCCTTGGCAAGAAAAAATTGAAAACTCCCATCCTTACTAAGAAAAGAAACTACACTAGCTGTGTTTCTAAAGGTGCATTGGAGAGTGCAAAACAAGACACTGAAAACACAAACTTGAGTGTCAGAGCGGCAGCAAAAAAGTGGAACCTAGGAAAAAGTACTCTTCATGATTGTTTAAAAGGTATTCACACGATATCAGTAGGACGTCAAACAGTGTAAGTGCAGAGCAGGAGCTGCTCTTGTGGCAAAGGATAATCATGCTAGCAGACTGGGGATTCCCTGTAGATGTAATGGATCTGGGAATGCTTGTGAAGTCCTACCTTGATAGGAAAGGGGCAGCATGTACTCATTTCATGAACAACCTTCCGGGAAGAGATTGAGAAGCGACATTTCTGAAACACCATAAGGCTGTCCTCACAAGACATGTGTCGCAAAACATCAAGACGGGGAGGGCTAGAATTCGTAAGGAAGTGCTAATTAGCCTAAGTTCTATAGTAATCTGAAAGTGACCCTAGAAGGAGTACCTCTGAAAAACATCATAAATTATGATGAAACAAATCTAACTGACAATCTTGGAAAGAAAAAAGTACTAATAAGGAGAGGCATGAAGTAACCAGAAAGGATTATGAATTCAACTAAGTCTTCCAAATGCGTTATGTTCTCGGGAACAGCCTCTGGTCACCTGTTGCCTCCTTATGTCGTACACCGGTATAAGGCTGTGCACCTGTATGATACATGGATGAAGGGAGGACCCCCAGGCACACTGTACAGCAGGACAACAAGTGGATGGTTTGAAGCATGCTCATTTGATGACTGGTTCCAAAAAACCATATTACCTTATCCCAATACCAGAACGGGTAGAGTTGTTTTGCTGGGGGACAGTCTTACCAGCCATATCAGTATAAATGTGACTGAGACATGCAAGAAAAACATTTCTTTTATGCTCTTACCCCCAAACTCAACACATCTAACCCAGCCCCTTGATGTTGCTGTATATAGACCCCCTGAAAGGGTTATGGCATCAGGTGTTGGAGGAATTTAAACTAAGTTCTACAGGCAGCCGACGCAGTGCCCTACCTAAGGACTGCTTTCCAGCCCTTCTCAGTGAACTAATGGACCACCTCAAAGAGAACATAGGAAAGAACCTTCAAAGTGCTTTAGAAAATGTGGAATCTGTCCTTTGGCCCCAAATCAGGTACTCTCTCGACTACCAAAAGAACCCTCCATTGACAGTGCAGTTGCTGGTACCAATTCTGCTAATGCCAGTGCCCCAGATGACTCTGTACTGACTGTGTTAAAAGAAATGGGGCATGGCACAGGGACAAGTCCAGTGACGCAGAAGAAGAAGAAGAAGTGACTCAATGTTTCACCAGGGAAAAGTCTGTATCTATGGTATCTATCTATTGCCAGACGCCTCCATGTCGCTCTGTCCCCTGTCATTTCACTGCCCTGCTCCCAGCTCACACCCCCCTCTCATATACCTTTCCACTCCATCCCTTCATCTCATCCTTGGCCTCCCCCTCCCTCTCCCCCCCTCCACCTCACTCACATACACTCTCTTCATTGGTCTCTCATTCTCCACCATCTCCACATGGCCAAACCACCTCAATCTGTTTCTCCTAACGCTTCCTATCACATCCACACCACAATGCTCCTTCATTTCCTCATTTGTCAGTTCACTCTCCATCCTCTCCACATGGCCAAACCACCTCAATGTGTTTCTCCTAACACTTCCTATCATATCCACATCCACACCACAACACTCCTTCACTTCCTCATTTGTCAGTCTGTCTCTCCATGTGACTCCACATGCTCCTCTCAAATAACTCATTTCCACTGCTCTCATTCTTGACTTGTCCCTCCAACAGGGTCCAAGCTTCACTTCCATATGTTAGAGCTGGTATCACAATACTGTCATGCAGCAGTTTTTTCACTTCCATACTCACTTCCCTGTTTTTTATCACTGTTTCCAAGGAAAAGTATCTCTTGCAAATCCCTGAGAACTGAGGAACACGAGTCGCGAAGAACCGAGGAAGAAGATTTGCAAAGAGTCGAGGAAGAGGCCCTGAGAATCGAGGAAGAAAAGTTGGATGACCCACCAGAACAGCCTGAATCCCCCATCCAAGAACCTGCTAGCAATGTAGTGACACCAAACCCCGTTGAGCCAGGCACCTCTACCCAGGATCAGGAACCAACAACAAAGAAGTCACCACAAGTACCAGTACCTCAAGTACAGGCACCAGTACCTGACCTTAAACCTGCAGACTGGGTTATTGTGAGGGTTCCTTTTCACAAAAGTATTGGTGCTGGTAAGAAATCAAAGTACCAGTAATGGTACTGAAATTATATTGCTGTAGTCACAAAAGCTGAATCAGACACTATCGGAGTTAGGTTCTTAAAGCATGTAAAGGGGAAATGCCACACCTTTGTTAATCCCATAGTTGATGACTTTAGTGATGTAGCTAGACTGAGAAGACATCATTAAGGTTTTATCAGAACCTACACTTGACAGTAAGTGTAGAATGGTCTTTGATGTCGATGTCAATCTCTGGCCTAAATAAATCCCTATAGGAATAACAGTACAGTATAGCTTTAACAGTAAAGCCAAAGCTCAAGGTTTAAGTTTAGAATAGCTTATATATGGTGTACCTCTTTGAAATGTGATATTACTATAACCGAAATGCTCATTGTTTTGATGTGAGGGAGCACAAATGAATACTTTTTTAGTTATTTTTCATTACCTGGTAGCCTAATATAACAGGCTCAGTCACAGGGTTTAAGTTGCAGTACCAGTAATTTTCTTGTGGCCAGTAATGTAATAGCTATACCAATACGTTTATATCTGAAATGTGATATACTGTACATACTACTCAGTACTGTGATGTCAATAAGTACAATGGAATAGATTTAGTTTTTTTTCGTTACCCAGTACTGGGTATGGTAGCCTAAAGTTACAGGCCTAGCCTAGTCACAGGGCTTCAGTTTAGAAAATCTTCTAATGGTCAGTAATGTACACTAATGTGTTCTCATGTGTTTCATCTCCTAGCTGAAGTTTTTGTATGAATATGGTTAGCATAAAAAACATTAGTAAGGCAACTACTCATGAAGTTTTGCACGAAGAAAAATTTTCATTTCAATAATTTATTTAAAAAAATATTGGGTGGGTTTCTTGGGGTGTTTGGGGTCAAGAAAAGTTTGTGGATCCTATGTGATTGTTTTCATATGAAAATCACCTGACTGCAATGGGATTCAGTGGCCAATTGAGTGCTTTCAATTGTAAGGGTAAAAAACAGAATATATCTGTACTCAGCGTGTTATTAAACTTCTCACTCACCACAGAAATGTGCAATGTTTTTCCATATTTTTTTTTTAAGCCCTAAGAGTCTGAAGTATTGTTTGCCTGTCCGAAAATAGCTGCCACTGAAGTCTAAAGGCATGTATATGGCAAAGTCCTTAAGTGTCCGAAATTAGCCACAGCTGTCTAAAATTAGCCGATATCAATGATAACTTCAGATGCTCAAAAATTTTGAATAACACCCACAGGTTTGGTGCTAATTAAAAAAAAAAATTACTTGGTTTCAACTACCACATCCCTGGACTATATATTGGTACCTACAGGGATTAGTGCAACTCTACATGAAGTTATATGCAAAAAAAACTCAAAAAGTCCGAAGTTTGGTGGTTTTACAGTACTGTATACATTTACTATCCTCTCTGCTTGCATGGGTCTACAGTTGGTCATTTTGCCATAATCTGCTTGTTTCATCACCATTATACAGTATATTTTCTCCATGCTGAAATCTTGTGCCAACTCTTAAAATTCCTCCATAAATTTCTCCATGGTTTCTTTACCTGCCAATATTCCTTCAGCACTTGCTCCTAATTAATGCCATGCTGCAAATTAAATATCTGAAGCCAGGCAAAAGGAAACTCGTATTTCTCTGGAATTTTCTGATCGGTGTGGAACTGTCTGGCCTTTTCACACCCGTCCGGATATACACACCATTTCTGTGCTGCTTGTAACATTCGAACAGAAGTTTGTCTACACTAAAATGGCTTCCGTAACAAGCTTTCTTTAAGACATGATCATATCACTCCCACTATCAGCATAAAACTTCAATAACTTGTCACGCTACTTTCTGATTTTGTATATGGTGGTCCTTGTTATACCACAATCGTCGCGAACCGCTTTTTACTATTTCCATTTTCTGTCTCATTGTCAGTACACAATGTTCTCTCTTCATGGTAATGCCACACCCTGGCATTTCACTGCTGCGCTTTTCTGACGACATTTTGATGGAAAAATAAGGTTATATTATACACGCGGGGATGGAGTAACCTAACCAAGAGCACACCGTAGAGACTACACACGGGTTCCGACGCCGTCCCGTCAAGACAATTTCCACCCAGGAAGATTCCCCGTCATTCTATATATTTACTTAATATTAATTAACAAATACTTAATTGAAATGAAATATTTATTGTTGTAAAAGGTACAGAGCGCTAATACAACAAAAGAAGGTGGTGGGTCTTGCCACACACCTTCTTCTGCCGATATAGTTATATTGGTAACTGGACATTCGTCATCGTCCGTGTGCAAATACCACGGTTTTTGGGTGAAGCCATATATATATATATAT
>JAGKTI010004588.1:23922-49626 GCA_018397915.1 Birgus latro
GGAGGAGGCCGAGCCCTGCACACCCCTTTGTGCCCCCGCCCTCTCCCCCCCTACCCCCATCTCTCTCCCCACCAAACGGACAGCCTACGCCACCTGCTCCTGGACTTTCAGGACCTATTTGCATCAGGACCACTTGATATAGGCCACACCACTATCCCGACCCACGAGATCCTCACAGAAGGACCACCAATTCACCAATCATCTTGACGGAAAAAAAAAAAAAACCGAGGCTTGAGGAGCACCGGCAGGTCCAGGAAATGTTAGATGCCGGTGTCATCTCACCTTCCACCAGCTCGTGGTCCTCCCCCGTCGTGCTAGTGAAAAAGAAAGACGGGTCAATGAGATTCTGCGTGGACTACCGATGCCTCAACGACGTTACCGTCAAGGATGCCATGCCCCTGCCATGTATAGATGACTCCTTTGACTCCCTGTACAGAGCATCGTGGTTTTCCACCTTGGACCTCCAGTCAGGGTATTGGCAGGTTCCAGTACATCCCACCGACAGAGAGAGAACTGCCTTCTCTACCAGCAAAGGGAGGCATTGCAAGTTTAACGTCCTGCCCTTCGGACTCTGCAGCGCCCCTGCCACTTTCTCACGTCTTATGGAGTCCGTCCTTATTGGCCTCACGTGGGAGACTTGCCTCGCCTACCTAGACGACGTCATCTTTTTAGCAGGACCTGGGCTGACCACCTCCACCGCTTCAAGCAAGTCTTCCAACGGATCAGGCAAGCCGGGTTAAAACTTGAACCATCCAAGTGCGTCCTGGCGGCATGCTCCGTTGCCTTCCTGGGACACATTTTCTCCCAGGAAGGAATAGCCCCCGACCCAAACAAGCTCCACACCATCGTGGACCTCCCTCTGCCAAAGGATGTAACAGAAGTCCGAGCTTTCCTGGGACTAACCTCTTATTACCGGAGGTTTGTAAAGGGCATCGCCGACATCGCTAAGCCCCTCCACGACCTGACTAAAAAGGGAGAGCCTTTTACATGGACAGAGGACAGAGTTACCGCCTTCAACACCTTGAAGAACAAACTTATCACAACCTCCGTCGTTTCCTTCCCCGATTACAACCTACCGTTTCGCCTATACATGTACGTGTCACTCATCGCAATCGGAGCCGTCCTACCACAAGTACAAGAAGCACGGGAGCACATTATCGCATGTGCCAGCAGAACCCTTCACCAGGCTGAAAGGAACTACGCTGCCACCAAGCGAGAGTGCCTCGGAATACAGGGCCCTAGAGCACTTCCGGGCCTACCTGTCTGGCACTAAGGTCACCATCATCACCGACCATCAATCACTCCAATGGTTCCGACAATTAAACACCCAAAATGCGCAACTCATCAGATAGAGGGAGACCTTAGAAGATTTCCACTACGAAATCTCCTAACGCCCTGGAAAATTCTACACGAATGCTGATGCCTTGTCCTGGCTCCCTATACAAACCATCCACCCCGCGTCCGAACTGGTCCAACAATGGCGAAATAGTAATCGACCAGACTGGATACCACTCCACATCTTTTCTAAACTTAACTAACGAGGCAATCACCTCTTCACACAAAGGGGCCACATCGTACTCGACCCCGTAACTGCCCTGGACACCTTGACCCATCTTCATTCTAACAGCGGGATACACCTGGGCACAAAAAAATTACTACAGGTGTTTCGAGACATCTACTGGACAGCAAGCCTCTCCAACTTGGCCTAACAAGTGGTTCAAGCCTGCTGGACCTGTGCCCTCGGGAAGGACATCACCCGCAACTCCGGCCCCGCCAACAGAATCACGGCTCACAAACCCTGGCAACTCCTGGCCATGGGCGTAGTAGGCCCCTTACCACCGAAAGGCGGCTACCGTTACATAATCACGTTCGAAGATAGCTACTCCAAGTTTCTCATCGCCTGTCCAACTAAAGAACACCATGCTGTGGCAGTAGCTGAAGCCCTCATCCGCCATGTCTTCCCCTATTTCAGTATTCCACAGGCGCTACATTCTGAATAAGTGCCGGAATTCACCGGGAAAATATGGCAAGAACTCGCTACCCTTTTCAGATACCAAATTTCCCACTCCTCTCCCTACTGGCCCCGAGAAAATGGCATATGTGAAAGGAGCCATCACACCCTCTTAAATCAGGTGCGCACCCGAACAGAGGAGACTCAAGATGAAGACTGGCCCACCCACATAAAGATCGTGCAGTGGAGACTAAAAACCTGCCTCAGAAACGACGGCATCTTCCCCCACGAGCATGTTTTTGGAAAAGCCCCGCTTCTCCTCCTCCTCAGACATCACCTCAAACCACCGACCAAGCCCTCAGTGTCCGATCCCCTTCACCACCTAAAAAGTAGGTTACACCACCTGCACAAGCACCAAGCTCTCAAGCCGGACACCAAACCCACCTACCCTTACAAGCCAGGAGGTACAGTTATGGTGGCCCAACTACCAATCCTTCACAAACTGGCCCCTCGATTCACGGGCCCCTACACCATTACCCACATCCCCAGTCCATAGCAAGTCACCACTGACTATCATAAACACCCCGCGCACATACCGTAATAGACACGTCAGACCATACACGGCGAACGAACCCCCGCCCGCTCCGCCACCTATGCCCCCAGACACACAGCCGCATCTTCCCCCTCTACCCCCACGTCTCCCTCTAATTCCTATTCCCTATACCTTATCCCCTCCCCCTCCTCCGCCTCTTCCCTCATCCCCTCCTCCTCAGCTGCTGCCTCCTTGCTCCGCTCGTCCCCCCCTACCTCCACCTTCCCCGCCCCCGACACCGAATCACCCCACTTGCACGCTTATGCTACCTCTCTTGAGCCACACGGCATGCTGCATTTCACAAACCTTCATCCACCACCCCTCCTCACACCACCACGTCTTAAGCAGCTAGCACATCCTGCACAGCCCATACCATCCCCTCCACGCCGCATTCCACCGGCTAAACCCCCTCCCACGCCCGCCATCCCACCACCTGCGCCATCTCCACCATCAACCACCTACTGCTGCTCCACATCCCACACCCCACCACATCCCTCTTCACCCACGCCCAAACCCACCACCTCCACCACCTGATCTGGGCAAGTCTCATTCCCACCCCAGCAATACACTGCCACCCCCTCCCCATTGCCACCCACCATCCTGACACCGCCAAACGCCAACTAAGTGACATACCACATTCACCAAGCCACGCTAACACTCAAGCCACCTGCACTCCCAAGGGACATCACCACCTCCAACCACCGGCATAAAACGCCAGCCCTCCCATCGGTAGCCAGCATTCAGCCACAGCCCACCATTGCCACCACACCATCTCCAGCTATGAAGATCCGCAGTGTCACCTGGGCCCCCATCACAGGCAAGAAAAAACGCGTTCAGGGAACATTCCACCTGCAGTGCCTCCTCCAGGAATCACCTCAACCCTCCACACTGTTCGTCACCTTTACCAGTAGCCACCAACCAGATTCCTTTACCACCCACTGGACCTCCCTCCCATAACACCTCACACCACAACACCAGTCCGCCACCACCCATACCTACCTACCACCTCCAGGCACGGGGACGTGACTTCTTCGCCACCGACAGTGGTGAAATGCAGAGCATCAATACACGGCGAAATACCGAAGGTCCCCATCCACTTTACCTGGGCAAGACACCCACCCCAGGAGGAGATACCCAGGGAGCGGAAATGAGCGGTGCAGGCTCAGTACAAGACGAGCACGCCTGCGTCTCTCCCGCACACACCCCTCATGCTCAGGTAACTCACCGCAGAGTTTACAGTCACAGCAAATTGCACCTCTGCCGGACCAGCCAACGCGAGGTTCAGGGTGGGGCTAATTCTTTAGTCCCAGACAGCACTCCGGAGTTGGCCACCAGCTGCTTCCCTCCCTCAGCCATACTGGGTGACAGCCACCTTGCTGCATGCGGGGAGGAGACGGCCACCTTGCCGCCCTCACTATAACTCCATAAAAGGAGGTAGAGTGACGGCCACCTTGCCGCACTTACTCACACCAGGTGACAGCCACCTAGCTGCACACGGGGAGGAGATGGACACCAGCCACCCTCGCTATAACTCCACAAAAGGAGGTCAAGTGACGGCCACCGTGCTCCACTCACTCACACCGGGTGATGGCCACCTTGCCGCACACAGGGAGGAGATGGACACCAGCCGCCCTTGCTCTAACTCCACAAAAGGAGATCAAGTGATGGCCACCTTGCTACACTCACCCACACCAGGTGACGGCCACCTTGCCGCACTCACGCACACCGAGTGACGGCCACCTTGCCACACTCACTCACACCGGGTGATGGCCACCTTGCCGCACTCACTCACACCGGGTGACGGACACCTTGCCGCACACGGAGAGGAGATGGACACCAGCCGCCCTCGCTCTAACTCCACAAAAGGAGGTATAGTGACGGCCACCTTGCTGCACTCACTCACAGTGGGTGACGGCCACCTTGCTGCACTCACTCACAGTGAGTGATGGCCACCTTGCTGCACTCACTCACAGTGGGTGATGGCCACCTTGCTGCACTCACTCACAGTGGGTGACGGCCACCTTGCTGCACTCACTCACAGTGGGTGACGGCCACCTTGCTGCACACGGGGTGGAGACGGACACCAGCTGCCCTTGCTCTAACTCCACAAAAGGAGGTCAAGTGACGGCCACCTTACCACACTCACTCACACTGACTGACGGCCACCTTGCCGCTTATGGGGAGGAGACAGACACTAGCCGCCCTCACTCTAACTCCACAAAAGGAGGAATGGTGACGGCCACTTTTTTTTTTTTATGTGTCCGACTCTGGGCATAGGCTCCACAGCCTGCTATCAAGGCCCAGCAGTCCGCCTACATACCAAACACCTCTACATGTCACCACTTCGGCTCTAACACCCACCGTACATATTGAATACATGCTAGGGCTGTCTCATACAGGACTGGTGTATTGGTATTAGCGGGGGTATTTTTACGACATGTCGGCAGGTCTTCTGGTAGATCAGTAAAGCCTGATTTAATGAAATTCAAATCCTTAAACTGTTCCCTGCCCCAGTGGGGATTTGAACCTGGGTCCGTCAGGACTGCAGGCCACCTCTCTACCGATTGAGCCACCGCCTTGCCAGACCTAGGAGACGGCCACCTTGCTGCTTCACTAAAAGAGCAAAAAGAAAGGGTCACAGCAAGTGCCCTCCCCCTCTCTCCCCACAGGGACATCCTCCCCCTTGACCAGCAGTTGGAGGAGGCCTGGCAAGGACCCCTGGTGTCTAGAGTCCTAGCTCTCTCCCTCAACCCCCGGGGGCCCCAGCCCCTGTTGGACTCTGCTGCCGCAGCCCACACCTGACGGAGGCTCAGCTGCGAGACCACAGCCCCAGGACCAGCCAAGGCGTCCCCATGACCCTGGGGCGAGACCTCCCTAGCCCCACACGATGACCTCCTTGACGGCAAGGTAAGCGCAAGCAAGTGTGCCTACTCTCCCTGTTCGGGCCCAGACCCTAGGCCTGAGCCCCTGTACTCCTGCGGAAGGGCACACCCCCTACCACGTCCCTCTGACCATTCCCGGACGAGACATCGACGGGTCGGCCACCTGATGCAGGCCTGGAAGCCCTGACAACCCCCGGGGCCACCTGATGCAGGCCGCTGACCCAGGCCCTCCACTACCACTGGGCCTCATCCTACAGCAAGCCCCAGTCACACCCTCCTGTCACCAAGTCCTCCGGCCCTGTCTATCTGCGTGTGACATTATTTCCTTGTAAAGTGTGCCATATATATTGCAACAGTGTTGTAATTTGTGGTAATATATGTGTAAGGTTGTTGCCCTGAGTTTTATGCCCTGTTCCCCTGAATGCCTTAAAAGAGCTCAACCTTGTCTAGAAAGAGAACCTAGCTCCAGGCTCCGTGTCTATGGGACGAGAAGTCACGCCCTTAGACATGCAGCATAATACAATGTCTTGTTCCAACCGGCCATAGTGGATGCGAACTGTGGGGAAAGGTACGGTATGGCTGAGCCTCAACAGATGTCACTATTTGCACTGGAGAAGTGACAGAGCTTAACTGGACCAATGGAAAAACAACCTGTGGCAGAAGGAAGAAGCTCCATTATTTCCATTTTTTCCTTGCACCAAACGCAAGAGATGACGGGGAGGTTACCATCACTCTACAAGGGGACCACGGAAAGATGACATTACCTTCTGCGCCACACTGGCCCACGTCACCTGTGGTCATTTGTCCCTTTTCCCACAATCAGACCAGCGGCAAGTTAGCAGTCCAGAGAGACTACTCTCCTGCTGCGGCAGCCCTCGCCAAGCTCGGGGTGGGACTCATCAAAGGACAGTCCCACATAGGCCCTTGGCAGCTTCTACCAGGACTGCGAAAAGAGGAGGAGCAATCGTGGGTCTTCCCAGCCCTACGTTACCCCAGGGGAGCAGCAGCGAAGTAACATCTGTCGGATTTACTGCAAAGGGAGCAACCACCAGTTCTCCCTCTTCTGCCACTCACCTTCGGGAGTGGGAGCACAGCTATGTCTGCTGGACTATCTGGGGTGGGAGCATCCGCTGGATCTGCCCTGCTTTTCGTCCCTGGGAAGGGAGCAGAGCCTTGGTAGCATCTGCCGGACCTACCATAGAGGAGGCACCCGCCGGGTATTCCTTGGCTGCGACTTTCCCCTGGCAGCAGGACTGTGGTAGCGTCTGCTGGACCTACAGGAGTGGAAGCATCCGCCAGATCTCCCTATTCTGCTGCCACCAGGAAGAGTGGCGCCCCAGCAACGTCCACTGGACTTACCGGGCGGGAGGAGTGTCTGCCAGATCTCCTACCGACACGGGGCCAGCCTGGGAGCCTGGGCAACGTCCACTGGACTTGCCAGGCCAAAGGAGTTTCCCCAGAACCTCCTTCCTCGACCCTGGCATGGAGTTCCAGTAGCATTCATCGGACCTGCCACGTTGAGGGGGCCACTGCCGGTTCTCCCTCCTCTGCCAGTCCGGAGGCTCCCGCTGAGGGAAAAGAGTCTGGCTCAGCCCGCCCTTCATGTGGCCGAGCGAGATGCCCCTCATCCTCCCACAGCACCACCTGGGGTGGAGATTGCTCCCATACAGGGTTGCAGTGGTAGGATGTCTGGAGCTGACCAGTAGTGTGCATCCTGTCGGTGCAGCTGTCCCCTCCACGCCCCTGGACGCTGACGGACTCCTTGGGACGTTGCGGCCGCAGACAACCCGCTGACTGCCTTCCCTCCCCAGCGAGATCGCAGTCCCCAGCCACCGAGGAGC
This sequence comes from Birgus latro, assembly GCA_018397915.1. Classification (NCBI taxonomy): domain Eukaryota; kingdom Metazoa; phylum Arthropoda; class Malacostraca; order Decapoda; family Coenobitidae; genus Birgus; species Birgus latro. The sequence goes on from JAGKTI010004588.1 coordinate 31,189, forward strand.
ACTCCACTGACCACGGGTTCCACCCAGCCTGAGACTGCCCACCGTGCGCCCACCACATCCAGAGGCCGGTGCTGAGCTGCCCACCTCCTGGCCCTGTTCGGCCCTAGCCCCGAGTGCCAGCCCACGCCCGAGGGCTCTTCCAGGAGAGGCCAGAGAAGGCCTCCCTTTACACCGCCCAGCCTCCCACGTTGGACGACTCACCATGAGGCCCGTGAACACACCCCTGACGGCCTACCTCCCACACTGGGCCGCCACCTGAACCTTCCTATGTAAACCTACAGAACTGTGAGTGAACTTTTAGTATTCATAGAACTATCAGTGAACCTCCCCGGTGCAAATCCCCTCCCCTCCCGTGTAAACTCATGTTTTAACTGTGTACCACTCAGAAGTAGAGGCTCAGTGTATTTGTGTCAAGCCCTAAATTTCACTTGTGTTAATGTACTACATCGTTCCCCCCTGAGTCCTCGGTGAAAGTGTATTCTCCCCTCGTGAATCTGACTGTCATTCCCCCAGATCAATCACCACAAGGGGCATGTGTTAAACTGTGTAATTGCCCCCTCTGACCAAGGTTCCGCTCCCAGGTTAACTCTCCCCCTAGTGACTCTATGACCCTATATGTGTTCCCCCTAGATACGAAGGTTCAGTGTCCCCATTGTTAACTCTTCCCCAGGGGTTTGTGTGTTACTTCTAGACCCTGTGATTGTGAACTTATGTTACATTGCGTGTAGCTTTGACAGAGACATTCAGTGATTACCAGACTTGTAGTCCCTAAGGTGTACATATGCTATATTTGTGTGTTGCCCTTGGAATGTACCTTAAGAGTTTGTAAGTGCCACCAGTGTTATGCCACGTATTTGTGGGCTGACTACTCGTCCCTTGTACATGTAGGTGAGAGGTGAACTTATTACCTGTCGCGTCTCCGAGGGGTAACTTCTCGTCCCATCAAATACGCAGACTCACAGCGGGTTCTTATTCAAGACTGGGTCGATGTTTCTAAGGAAAGGACTGGGCACAAAAACAAGGCAGTGAACTGTTACACACATGTATTACAAATATCTTCCCAGAGACAAATATTACAACACTAGATACAATAGATTCTGGGTTGGCCGGAGATGGGTTAGTACAAGGTTTTACCGAATTACAATCTGTCTCTATACCGGCTTAGGGAAAGTATACACCCAGTATTTACGGTACTTCTATTACACTTATGCTTTGGACACAGAAATACACTTGTTACAATTTCCCAATATAGTATAGCACTGGGGCACTGATACAAGGGTTCAATTACGTTAACACTATGTCGATAGATACAAATCTGGTTGGCGGTCTATCACGGAAGGAGCCGGCTGTGCTGCCGCGCACTGAGAAGGGGGCCTGCAGTATTTAAAAGAAACACTCGGAGATGGATAGACACACGGTGACTAACGTGCCTGTACACTGGGGAGGGGGAGGATTAATAAACAAGGGGTGGCACGATCACTTTGTGGGTGCCGTTTCCAAAGGACACGGTGTGGGTAGCTTTATGAACACTGGCGTGCCTTTACACTGGGGAGGGAGAGAATTAATAATCAAGGGGATGGCACGATCGATACAATATAGTTTTCCTGTTTGGTCACCGTGGTGTTTCATTCTGGGGGGGGGGGGAGTGAGTGACATTACACAAGCGGGGGCACATGAGGATCTGTTCGTGATATACCATAGACCAGGATCACTAGTGGGCTCGTCCAATCATATACTCTGGGCTTTTCTGGTCACTTAATCACGAGAGCACACTGTAAGGAATCACTCGCATTACACATACAACAGTATACGTGTATCTGGGTCTAAGAGGTGCACACTGGTAAAGTCCGTCTTCTTCACTATCACTGGTGGGCCGAAGGTTGATCCCTCCATCAGGAGGGAGGACAGAGAGACACGCCTTCACAGGGTCCCACACATAGGTGCGGGCCTAGGAGTTCGGTCCGAAGAAAGCCAGGAGGCGGACCTGACGCCGGGTCTGGGACAGGCCCAGAGAGATCCCACCAGCAGGTGAGTCATGCCCTGATGTTCGGGGCAGCTTCAGGGGTGTCTGAGGACCCAGGGTACTGGAACCCGGGGTGGCTGGACTGCAGCAATGGCTGGAGGGCGGCGTCGCCGTCAGGGCCATCTCACGGGAACCTAGGGCTGGGGGAGTGGTCGACAGGGGACCAACGCCAGCTGCTATGTCTGCTGGAGCTCCTCCTCGGCTGCTGCTCACACTGGCGGAGCTGAAGGGAACTAAGGGCTTGGGTAAGGTCTCGTCAAGGCTCCGGGAAAGGGTCCTCCCCAGTTGTTCACTCTGCAGGGGAGGGGGTGTGTCCCGCCCTGCCACACGAAACAGGGTGGGCCAGGCAAGGGACTTCCCCATCGGGAGATATCCTGAGAGGGTGAGGAGTGGACTATGGCCAACTCTGCCTCCCCTGTACGGTTAGTGGCCGGCACGGCGGTTCCTCTACCCCATTGGAACTCAGGGCTAGCGCGAGACACAGCTCACTCTATCCTGTCTCCGTAAGGGGAGTGAGAATCTCCTGTAGGAGAAGAGCGGACTAAGGCCTGCTCTGCCTCTGGCTCGACGCGGCTAGTGGCCAACGTCGTGGTCCTACAGGGGACTATAACTCTGGTACGGCTAGTGCCCTGTACCGTAGAGCAGGAAGCACTAGTGGCAGAGGGACGGATGATGGCCCGTCCTGCCTCGTACCCAGCACAGCTTGTGGCCGGTGCTGCGGCACTACTCTGGGGTGAATGACTACAGGTAGTGGACGACTGGTGGCCTGTCCTGCCCGACAGACACGGCTTGTGGCCCGTGCCACGGACCTGCAGCGGGGATACAACTGGGGAACGGACTGTGGCCGGTTCCGCCCCTTTCCCGGTATGGACTATGGCCGATACCGCGGCGTTGCGTGGAGTTGTAGAAACAACTCCACCCCGTACCTGGCGAGTAGATTTCCGGCCGGAGACTAGGCGCCGGCGACTGCTGCCTTCCCGGGACATTGGTTGGGAGTAAGAGGGGCGTCGGGAAAGGATACAAGTGTGCCATTCCTGTCCTTGGCCGCTCAGAGTCAGCGGCTGACCCCCCGGTGGTCCTTGGCGGTTTTGGGGTGCTGATGTCGTCTGCACCGGCATCCAGGTGGTGTGCAGCTCTTACCCCTAACTCCTGTATTTCAACATGTATATTTTGGTATTGTACCGTGTATGTCGATATATGGTAATATACGTTTAAGACTGATTAGCCTGTGTTTGTACCCTGTTCCTTTGGTATATGTTCTTGCCCGGTCTTGAACTAAAGAACCCAAGGCTTGTCTGTGTCTTAGGAAGCAAGAAGTTGCACCCAAAACACAGAGCATAACAAAAGTTTTGAGAAGGGTTGTGTCATGGAGCAGCATTGTTAAAAGCTGCTGCATCAGGTAAATCATAATGTGCCATTCATATATTTTTTGCGATTAACGCTACAAGAGAGATGGGGTGGAGTTCGAGGTACTGAATGGGGGTGGAGTGAGGTGGAGGGAGGGCAGCATGTCAGAGATCATGGTGACGTGGAGGGTTTTTTTTTTTTTTTTGCTGCCACCCGTTGGCATCAGTGTTTCTGACCATAGATAGATATCGACACCTGTGTGCCAGTTATTTTATGTAATAAGATAGTTCGCCCTTCATTTGTTTTCTGTGATAACGCCACCTGCGAGTCAATGACCGATGTCACAATCAGCTGGCACATCGTAAACACGGATCTGATCAAACTCATCGTCAAAGACAAGCAGGTTATGACATCTCCAGGGTAACGTTGGGAACACGCTAGAAATTATTGGTAGGTAGTGTCTATGTATTATACATTGGTAATATTTAACTTTGAGTAAAATGCTAATCTGCCAAACTGATCAGGACTGGCAGTTGATGACAAGCTACGGTAGGCTACTCAAGCCTAAAATGGACACTTATATAGGTAAAATAGTAGTTCAGGGGCAATGCCTCGAAGATGACAACAATTCATCTTGGAGTAAAACACGGATCCGCCAAACTCATCAACAAACACTGGCAGGTGATGACAGCACCTGGGTGATGTAATAGATGTACCAGAATTTATTATGTGGTAAATGCCGGTAACGTGTATTATAAATTGACAGCCAATATTACAGTTTCACAGTCACAGCAGTCCTACTACAGTTTAAAGTAGTTTATGCTAATTGAAGAAGAGACCTAAGCTAGGTAACTTCAGAGAATGCTTTAATATTTTTTGCTCTTATAAAAAAAATCTGTTTTGAATATTGTATTCTTATGTTGGACAATATTTAGCAGGAGCCTCAATTAGATTTCAGGGATTTTGAATTGTCTATTGGGACATTTGGAATCACATCATTAACAACTCTGCCAGAAGTAAATAATAAAGAAGTTGTTTGTTAATATGCCACTTTATGTGTGCATATCTCCTTGTGCTGTCCCCATACCTGCATCTGCAGTTCCTCAAGTGGCTTTCTGTAAAACTCAGCAGAACCAGTCAACACTGGACACTTAACTTTGCAACTAAGCTAATCTGTGTGTTCTCTCCAGAGTACAGTAAGGATTTGAAATCATCACAGTCATGGCTGGCATGTTAGGTGTGTTACCTGAACCCTTTCCAAACAACAAGGAAGGTTTATGAGAACCGTGAGGCTATTTTACGATTTCTCAGTTATGAGTCAAACAATTAAGAAGGGGCAAACGGTGTGGGAAGCATAGCCTCACTCTCCCTTTGACTCCACCCACACGGGTCCCTTTGTGCAACCCCCCAGGCAGCAACTCTTCCTCTAAGCACAGTATCTCCCAACAGGAGTGATTGACTGCTCCAGCCATGAGTTATGTGGCCTTCCCCTTGGCCTCCTCCACCGTGGGTTAACTTGTTCAGAGATCACCCTGTGAGCAGGATCACCCTCAGGAAAGCATGCTACATGCCCATGTAGCTGGAAATGGCATTGAGGTATTATGTGGGTAATAGGCCTCGATTCAGTCTCACGGAATAGTCACTGTTTTTGCACCCGGTTGTACCAGCAATAGCCCATGATACTGTGAAGACACTTAGTACCAAAGGAGCCAATTCACTGCTTTAAGTCACTGTTTAGTGTCCATGTCTCACAGCCATAAAGTAAGACAGGGGGCACCAGCACCTTGAAGATGCGAACTTTTGTCCTACACAAATAATCTATCTATCTATTGCCAGACGCCTCAATCCCGCACGGGGTGGGCACAAACAAATCGCCTCCATGTCACTCTGTCCCCCGCCATTTCACTACCCTGCTCCCAACTCACACCCCTCTCTCTCATGTACCTCTCCACTCCATCCCTCCATCTCATCCTTGGCCTCCCCCTCCCTCGTGCCCCCTCCACCTCACTCACATACACTCTCCTCGTCAGTCTTTCACTCTCCATCTTCTCCACATGCCCATTCCACCTTAACGTGTTGCTGTCTGATTTACTGTTGTTAAGGACCACACTGCAAAGATAAGTGGATCTTTCCAAGACTTCTATATCCTCACCACATGCTTGGAGAAACTGAACTGCTTCATCCAACAAGCCACCAGATGCCTAGACCTTGGTCTTGGCCAAAGAGACCTTTAATCCCAATGGCTTCACATTCTCATGAAATTCCTTGAGGGCACTCAGTAGTGTCTCCAGCGACTCTGCTAGGATAACTTCATCATCATCAGAGTTAAGGTCGGGAACCCGGAAATTGCCAATTGATACCCCACAGTGACACCGACTCACAGCCCAGTTCAGTACCCAATCCATACATGTGTTGATAAGTGTGGGAGCAAGAACACATCCCTGTCTTACACCAGAACTTACTGGGAAGAAGTTGAATGTTCCTCCTCCATACTTGAGAACATCTTCAGTGTTTGAGTACAAGCCAGCAATCAGTCGGGTTATTCCTGCTGGGATCCAATGGATTCGCAAGTATGAAGATAAATATAAATGTTGTGGGGGAGGGGGAGGCTCTGGGGTGGGAAAGCCTTCCCAGTTGGGCTTCCTTGCATGCATAGTGTGAGATCTGTCATTGGACTGCTTAGGTAATGTGGTAATGTATACGATACGTTGAATGGGATCCGGCTATATAAATGCCTAAAACATCCTGCCAGATATTAGGAAACATATTATTTCAGCAATGAAACTGTGCTTTTCTGTTAATGTGTATCATAACTGGAAAAAGAATTATTTCCAATAGAGGACTACGCTTTCAGAATCGAATGAATGGCTTAAAAAGGCATTAGATATGCATAGCTTCATTGCTGAAATCATGTTGTGGTTTGTATTAGCTAAATATTAACCCTTATGTTACCTCTCATTTTTTAAAAAGTGGCTTCAGGCCTAGAATTTAGAAATGTGAAGATCAAAGAGAACTCTCATTATTATATTAGAGTAGTACATTTTTCCTGTGTAAATTATTTCATGATAATCAAAGCAGCTTAGAAGTTAATAAAAGAATAGGCCTTCATTCCTCACCAAAGTCATAATGAAGTAATGTTAAGTGAAACAACTTAAACAAGGCGGGTGGTAAGTGGTGGCGGCCATCATCCATTCACTAGGTGTAGTGCTGCATACTTCTTTTATTTCCCTTTCTCATTCTCTCTCTGTGTCTGCCCTCCTCCTTGTCTACTTCACCGTTTCCATCATGTCACCTTTTATTGCTCTTCTCTCCACTTCAGGTCACTCTACACTCAGCGAGAAGCCAAATGGTTTCCTGTAACTCAGGAAACCATTTACAGTGCTTGGTGGTGGCCATATATGGTAACCAGATTACAGCATGAGGTAGGGCCTGCTATAGTGCCCCAGTTAACAGAGATGCAAATGCACTATCCATCCAGGAACCGAATCGTGCCATGCTCTGATGAGGTGCTGTCAGCCACAAGGCAACATTGGTTCACTGCACAGGACATCCCTGTAGGGATGGTTACTTGCTTGTGGTTGATGGGTCTGCTTACCAGAAAGACTGGGATTGATCAGCAGCAACAACAGTTCAAACAAGGACTATCCCTATATTGTTGTGGCAGGTTGAGAGGATGTGGAGTGTGAGGCTAGTGTGGGTGCTGGCAGTGGTGAGGGTTGGTACCGCATCAAGAGGTGACAACAGCAATGAGTACACCGGCTGCTTCCATACATGCCATTTCAATAACTGCTCATCAGGTACACCTGTGGCTTGCAGTATATGTTATTTATTGTTTTATCCCCTTGAACCTGGTGATGAAATGTACTTAATTTGATTCATGCTATCTCCAGATGATTATATTAAGCTTAGGCTTAATGACAGTAAGTGTATTCAGCCATTAAACACTTGCTCAGGTATACTTGTTGGTGGTACTCCAGTGTTGCTGGAGCTGTGTAGCACATGATATCAGTGTTCATTGCCATAAATAAGTGAATAAAGGCATACATATGCATAGATGACTAATGTCTCCAAAAATGTATGGCAATCATTAATGTTTGGTGAGAGTTTTTGATCCAGAAGGGATTGATATAGCCATAAACCCTTTCACTAGTTCAGATTCTTCATAAATTGAAGAAAATCATCTAGAGATAGCAAGAATTTAAAAAATACCTTCTCTGGTTGTTGGGCCTAATTACTCAAACATACAGTAGGCGCGGAAAGTATTGACGTTTTTTTGCCGACATCATTCTTTTTCGCGTTAAGTGAAGTAGGGTCAATACTACCCTCCCCTGTGATGCAAAATGAGCTGACGCTTTTTCAGTGGGAGCTGGCAACCCTGCTTGATAGGTTTGGCACCACAGGAGCAGGCTCAGTAATGTTTGGGCAGCCACAGGAGGAGGATTGTCTCTGTGTGTGATGCACCACGAGGGCATGTTTTGACTCAAATAACACAGTTATTTGGTTACCTACCACATTCTCATCATGCCTAAAGTAACCACAAGCAAGGACAAACGTGTGGAAGTGATTACTTTATACAAAGCTGGCCACAAACTCCCATTTATTGCAAATCAGATGGTGTTAGACTGAGGACAGTGCAGAGACTGGTGAAGCGGTTCAAGGACAGTGGGGAGGCCATTCCTCCCACTCCACTTCCCAAGCCTGGGAGACCTCGTAAGACAACCTTCAGGACCCGTCAGCTGATCTCAAGGCAAGTTAGCAAGGATCCAAGGCTAACAGCACGGGATTTAAAAGAAAAGAACCCACAGTTGCTGGCAGATGTGTCTGTCAGAAGTGTGCAGCAGCTGTTGCATGACGATCTGGGCTACAGGAGTTTTTGTGCTCGTAAAAAACCACTGCTAACTGCACTTCAGAAGAAAAAGAGAGTAAATTTTTGTAAGAAATATCTTGCCTGGAGTGAGGAGCAATGGAAAACTGTGCTTTGGAGTGATGAGTCAACATTTACTGTCACTGGTACCCCTTCATCACGAGTGTACCGCAAACCAGGCAGTGACCCCCTGGATCCTAAGTACACTTCCAAGTTTGTTAAATACCCAGCCTCACTCATGGCTTGGGGCTGCTTTACATATTATGGTGTTGGTAGGTTGGTAATTCTATCTGCAAATGAAAAAGTGAACCAGAACAATTATTTGGAGCTCTTATGTGATGTTTTAAGTGACTCTTTTGATAAAACCAAGGCAAGAGTATTTATGCAAGATTCTGCCCCTGCACATGTTGCAAAGTCAGTGAAACTGGCTAACAGATTGTGAGGTTCCCTTTATTCGAGATTGGCCCAGAAACAGCCCAGATATCAATCCCATTGAGAATTTATGGGCGCACATGAAGCGGCAGCTGCATAGTATGGACACATCATCTTTGCCTAAACTTGAGGCTGCAGCTATGGAGCAGTTTTAGTCCGTCTGTTATGTAAAACTACGCCATCAGTCTCCCCAGATGCCTTAAGAAGATAATAAAGGTGAAGGGGAATGCCAGTAAATACTAAATTCAATGGTGAGTGTTAATTTATTTGTTTCTCCTTGCTAACCACAAGAATGTTTTCTTTTTTTAAGATGGCGTCAACACTTTCCGCGCCTACTTTATATTGATACTTGCAATAGTTTTCGTACCATTTAGTGCCTGTAAGAGTGTGAGCTCTGAAGGCTTTCTAGCACCTCTGTTTTTGCAATAACGCAGTTCATATTTTCCTGATACAGTTACAGACATTGTATAAGTAATGTCAATTTATCTACGGGTATATATTGCCAGATGCCTTAATCCTGTAAGGGGTGGCCACAAACAAATTGCCTCCATGTTGCCCTGTCCCCTGCCATCTCACTACCCTACCCTTAGCTCACAAACCCCTCTCTCATATACCTCTCCACTCCATCCCCCCATCTCATCCTCTGTCTCTCCCTCCTTCTCCTTCCCTCCACCTCACTCATATACATTCTCTTCATTAGTCTCTCACTCTCATCTTCTCCACTTGGCCAAACCACCTCAGTGTATTTCTCCTGCCGCTTTCTGTCACATCCACATCCACACCACAACGCTCCATCACTTCCTCATTTATCAGTCTGTCTCTCCAAGTACCTCCAATGCTTCTCTCAAATAACTCATTTCCACTGCCCTCACTCTTGAATTCTCTCCTTCCAACAAGGTCTAAGCTTCACATCCATATGTTGGAGTTGGTATCACAATACAGCACTATCATGCAATGACTTTTTTACTTCCATGCTATTTTCTCTGTTTCTTATCATTGCTTTCAAAGAACCAGCAACCTTTCTTCCCAACTGTACCCTTTCAAGCACTTCATCCTCTAGACTTCCATCCTTATTCATCAGTAAAATGCCTTTGTCGGTGAGGTACGAGCAAGGCCATTTAAATCCGAAAGCACTGAAATGTTGCCTTACACCCCGAAGATGCCTAGAGTATATTGATGGCTGTCAGCCTACCAAGTTTCATGCCTTTACGACAAACTCTCCGGCCTGTGGCCCTCTTTTGAAGATTTTCGTCATGCTGCACTTGGTGCATGTCATGTGCCACGTGCACTGCCGGGGTATGATGATATCTGTCAAAATCAGATCTTAAAGAATGGGGCTATCATATGGTACAAACCATGCAGTAATCGGCCCTGATGGTTGCTGAGATATGTTTCTCAAAAGCATTACGGTCGGGCCAGGTCGTGGTGGGCTGAGTTGGGCCGCTCTTATGTGGGAAAATGCCACTACTTGACGAGAGACTCGCGAGGGCCTCATAATCACACTACCCAAGTCCTTAAATGCAATCACATTTTCCATTTCCTCATCTTCCAACCACATTGTACACTCAGTGACTTCATTTCTCCCGAAGACCATAATTTTACTCTTCCCTACATTCACCTTTTCTTACACACTCTCCCAAACTCGTTCCCTTTTGTCATCACATAACAATACTGAACAGTATCATCAGCAAAGAACAGTACAGGAATTTCCAAATACTGCTCTCACTCATTAGGGCTGCTCCAGCATCCACTGCCTTACCTTGTATCTCTTTTATAACCCCATCTATATATTTACAGATTGGACAGCCATGGAGACATAACATATCCCTGTTTCAGTCCAACATTCAGATAGAAAAATTCACTGATTTCACTATCCACACACACACTGCAGCCTTAGCACCCTCATATATACTCTTCACAGCATTCAACAACTCCCCATTTACTCCATATATATTCTTAACATTTTCCACATTCCTTGTCTATCCACACTGTCATATACTTTCTCCAAATCCATGAAGGCTGCATACAATTTCTTTTCCTTCTTTAGAAACTTTTCTGCTAAAGACCCAAGGATGAATATCTGATCCAGACTTCCTCTTCCCTTCCTAAAACCTCCCTGTTCTTCTCCAGCTAATTCCTCTGTTGTTTCCCCTAACTCTATCAATAAGTGTTCTACCATGCACTTTTCTTATTACACTCAGAAGACAAATGCTCCTGTGTTTAATACACACTTCATTTTCCCCATTTTCTTTGTACAGGGAAATAATTATTCCTGACTTCCACTCCTCCGGGACTCTACCTTCCTCCCAAGCCAATGTGCACACCTTCCGTATCCATTCTACTACTATCTCTCCCCCATACTTCATCATTTCACCACACACTTCATCAGTTCCTGGGTATTTCTTCATTTTGACTTTCTTAATTGCTCCCACATCCTTCTGATCTCTTCCTCCCATCTCATCACCCTTCTTCTCCCAGCCATTCCCCAGCCACACATACTCATTTTATTTTCATTCTCTGTGTTTAACAGTTTCTTAAAATGTTCTCTCCATCTGCTCACTTTTTCTCCCTTCTTCATTAGCAATCAACCATTTTTATCTTTTATTCCCCTACAATCTTCTTAGTTGCTCTGTGTAACTCCCTTTACATCTTTCCAGAACAGTTGCTTACATTCTCTCCACTTTACACTGAGATTCCTTTCAAGTTCCTCATCCATTCTCTTCTTACCCTCTGTTGCTAATATTTTCACCTCTCTCTTCCTCTACATGTAACTTTCTCTCTTGTCTCTCAACATCCTCCTTGCCTCTACTTCTCATCCACTCACTACTGTATACACTTTTCATGTGAGCCACAGCTTGCCTCACCTCTTCATTCCACCATGGTGTTCCTTGCACCCCCTTTTGTCTTCTCCTCACCCCACACATCACCTCACAGGCTGCATTGATTTCTACTGTGAATATCTTGCCCACACCTGCCACCTCTCCCATCTGCTCCAAATCATATTTACCCAATTGCTCCTCCACCTCTCTTCAATTCTGCCTTTTTTCCATCCTCTTGTAATCTTTCTACGCTCTTTGTATGGACTATTTCTTCCTGTCCTTCCCTTCTTCTATTCCTCCATTGCACTTGAACCATGACTTTCACCACCACCAAGTGGTGATGAGAATGTCCACTCTCCCAGCCTCTGTATGTTCTTGCAGTCATTACATACCGGTACATTCTCATTCTCTCATCCATACACACATAGTCTATTATTGCCTTCCATTCATTCAGTTCACCACCCACCCTTCTCATCAACCACCATGTATGGATCATTTTGTGCTTAAAGAGGGCATTAGCTATCATCAACCCCCTCCCCACACAAATGTCCACTAGAGCACTACCATTCTCATCCACTTCTGCAGGCACACCCTACTCACCAACTACTCCATCCACCATCACATTCCCTACTTTCCCATTCATATCTCCAATCAAAAACAGTCTCATTCCATTCAGTCTTTTCCATGTGTGCTTCCACATTTGCCCAGAACTCATTTTTCAGTCTGCTTGCACGATCTTGTGTTGGCGCATATACACACACACAGTCGCCCATATTTGTAATTCTACTTTCAATCTTATCCACACAATCCCTGAACCAACTGATCCATACACTGGTATATTCTTCTTCCATCTTTTGCACATAACAACACATACTTCTTCTTTTGCCCTCTCATTCTCACCTACTCCTGCACATATACCCCATCCATACTCCCTCTTTCTCACACTCTCACCTCAGCATTTAGTCTCAGTTAATCCACATATCTCCACTTTTGCACCCTCAAGCACCTGGACAATCTCTCTCTCTCTTTCACCTCATCATTTGCACCCAGTACATTCCATGTTGCAATCCGTACCACGTCCTTTGTTTGGTCCTTGGTTGTCACCGGTTTGTCAGTCCTGGTCTGAGGCTTCTTGTTTGTATTTTTAGTTGTTTTCTAGGGAGGGGCACTAACCCTCCGCCAACTCACTTGTTGACACGTAGGGAACACGTGTTGGTTAGTTATAAGGTTACCTCCCAGCATTTTAAAATCTTTCCTGGTTTACAGGAAATCATTTGACTAGCCACTTAGTGTAGAGCTACCCTGAAATTAAGTACCACTACACTACATGGGTACAAGAGAATATCAGTGTGCCATAGTCAGAAATAAACTGGCAAGGAAGAGGTGCTGGAAGGCCCCTTTAGTCAGCAAGAGTATGAGCTGAAGCCACTAAGCTTTTGTCATTATACATAAATGTTTGATTGTTACTGTTACTTTAGCCAGTTTTTTTATTTTTCATTTTTCTTACTGTATATTTAACTGTATACAGTACTGTACTTGTTCTTATATTGTTTGTGCTGTGGCTAGGCATGGAAGTATTATCATGGGAAAGAAATGTGACTCCAGGGTGCAGGTGAATTATCAGAGTCAAGCTAAGATTCTCACATTGTTACACATCTTATTGCACACCTTGGATTTCCTCTTTTTTTTTTCCAACAACTTCCAGCAACTCTTATGTAGTAATTAGCTGGTTTTGGCACATGACTGAGATTTCAGTCCATGGAAAACATCATCTGCACCTTGACCAACACCAGTATGCTGTAGGGATTCCATAAAAGGAAGTATGGTTTGATTATTATGTGTGAATATCTGTATGTACTGTGAGGTGAAGTCAGGATTCCAGGTGCTTGCATGGTGAGTGAATGATTATGTGGCCTATTATATTATACCTGCTGTTTATTAGTACTCTTGCTTTCATTTTTTTCCCATAGACCCTACATAACCTCCACCTGTAGGTGGGAAAAAGAGATGGGATGGTGATGAATAATATGTTGTGCTTTATTACTTTTTCAAGTGTCTTGGTTCTGTAGACAAGAATAAGCTAGAAAGCATATGAATGGATTCAAGGGATTAACATCTCTGTTATCACACCAAGCAGCAGTTGGTCTGGCCAGCTACCAGTCAACACAAAGCCTGGGTGAGCGAGTGCTGCAGTGGACATGTGAAGATGAGTGCCGCTACAACTGCATGTGGCGCACTACACAGATATTCATTGATGCAGGCCGAGATGTTCCACAGTTCTTTGGCAAGGTGAGCAGCACAATATCATGCTACATGAAGTTCATTATAATATTATGTGTTCAGCTTCCTGTACAACTCTCAGCTAAATAAAGTTGGCTGGCTTTAGGTGAAGTAAATTACTGGAGTTCTCCTGGCCATGAAGTGAATGTTCTCGAGTTCATTTGCAAGGTGAGCATTGTTATTTCTTTATGAGAGAACTGATTATAACAGTGGATTGTATTCTAAGTGGCTTTGAAATGTGTGTAACACTCCTTTCTTAGTATTTTATCCTGCACATCATACCTCAGTATCCTTCCACATATTATTAATGCAGTCTGTATCCTTATTAAGATGATACAAAGAGCATGCAGGAGAATGTTAAGATGCAAGATGCAGAATAAATCGAAAAGTAAGAAAAAAAAAATCATGTTGAGTGGGTCATTGATGCATCTCTTCTCCTCAGTGGCCATTTGCACGTTTGTTTGGGCTGCAGGAACCGGCCTCTGTAGTTTTTTCACTACTGAATCTGGCGGCCCACGTGATCAACTTGCACCGCTTCTGCCAAGTTGTCCCTCCCTCTGCCCCACTGTACCATCTTTGGCTCACCCATTCTGTGGTAGGTACATCATCATCATTATCATTATCATCATCATCATCATTATCATTATCATTATCATCATCTTCATCATCATCATCATTGTTGTCATGATCTTCATCTACTTGACCTCTTTTTTTTTTTTTTTTAACTGTGTTTTTCCTACCTAAAAATTGATTACAGTACAGTTTAGAAAGCAAGAATCAAGAAAACACAATGTAGTTGAAGGAGAACTATCAACAACATAGCCAGTGAAATGTTCCAGCCACTCATTCACTCTGTTTTTTTTAGCATTATCTAAGAAATATTATCTTTGTTTAAAATGGAATGTTATTTTTTATTGAATCATTTATAAAGGCTCCAACATACTTTACTTGCATGCGTCAGTCTTAGTCATCGAAATGTGGTGGAATAGTACAGGGAAGATGCTAGCTTGACCCCTTTGATATGTGATACATCAGTGAAATGGTTTATTAAGAAACAGATAATCAGCTCAAGCTGTAATTTTTTTTTTTTTTTTATGCAAGGAAGAAGGAACCAAAGGCCACAGGCCCGCATACTGTTCCTTCCAAGAAAAAGCAAAAACAATACAACAGAGAGCCAAATTCAAGATCCGTTCAATTCGAGATGCCTGGACACACTGCGTTTGAAAGACTGGAGATCATAGGAAGTAGGAAATACAGACAGAGGAAGACAGTTCCAGAGTTGACCAGTTGCATAAATGAAAGACTGGGAGTAATGGTTAACTCTTGCATTAGAGAGTTGGACAGAAAAGTGATGAGAGTTTGTTGCTAGACGGGTACTATGGGCCCGTCGTAGAGGTGGAGGGATGCAAGCAGACAGTTCAGAGGAACAGTGACCATTGAAGTAGCGATAGAAGAGAGATAAAGATGCAACAGTGCGATGAAGAGACAAAGGTTGAAGGGAATCAGTAAGAGAAGGAGAGTTAATGAGACGAAAAGCCTTTGACTCCACCCTATTGAGAAGAGCTGCATGTGGGGAGCCTCCCCACACATGAGAGTTGTACTCCATACACGGGCAAATAAAACCCGTGTACAAGGTCAACAACTGTGCAGGGGTAAAGAAAGTTCGGAATCGGCTTAGCACACCTAATCTCTTGGAAGCAGATTTCACAAGAGATGCAATATGTTCTTTCCAAGACAAATCCTGAGAGAACGAAACCCCAAGCATGTTCAAGGATGATGCAGGACATAACTGTTCATTATTAAACATTAGTGGGTAATCCTGAGGAAGATTTTGTCGGGTTGATAAGTGTAAGAACTGAGTTTTTGATGCATTAAAAATAACAAGATTATTTTTACCCCAATCAGAGATACGAGCCAAATCAGACATTAGGTGTGCCATAGCCTCATCCCTTTTTTGTTGAAGTAACTGCTGAGATGGACGTTGCAGGAACCGAATGGAAAGGTGAAGGGTGGAATCATCAGCATATGAGTGGATAGGGTTAGATGTACAGCTTAGAAGGTCATTGATGAATAAAAGGAAGAGAGTAGGTGATAGGACAGAGCCCTGAGGAACACCACTGTTGATAGGTCTAGGAGAGGAACGATGGCCGTCTACAACAGCGGCTATAGAACGACCAGAAAGGAAGCTAGAGATGAAGGCACAGATAGAAGGATAGAAACCGTAGGAGGGCAGTTTGGAAATCAAAGATTTATGCCAGACTCGATCGAAAGCCTTTGAGATGTCAAGTGCGATGACAAAGCTTTCGCCAAAGTTCTGAAAGGAGGATGACCAGGAGTCTGAAAGGTAGGTGAGAAGATCGCCAGTGGAGCGTCCCTGATGGAACCCATGCTGACGATCAGAAAGAAGGTTGTGACAGGAAAGATGCTTTAAAATTTTTCTGTTAAGAATTGACTCAAAACCTTTTGAGACACAGGATGTTAAAGCAATTGGTCGATAGTTAGAGGGTTGGGAATGGTCACCCTTCTTTGGGACTGGCTGAATGAGAGCAAACTTCCAGCAAGAAGGAAAGGTACAAGTTGATAGACAAAGGCGAAAGAGTTTACCTAGGCAGGGTGTAAGCACAGAAACACAGTTTTTGAGGACAACAGGAGGGACTCCATCAGGACCATATGCCTTTTTAGTATTGAGGCCAGTGATGGCAGAAAACACATCAGCTGAAGAAATTTTAATGTCAGACAAGAGGAAGTCAGAGGGGGGAAGTGATGGAGGAATAGCACCGGAATTGTCTAAGGTGGAATTGGAGAAGAAAGTCTGAGCGAAGAGATCTGCTTTATCAGTAGAAGAAATAGCTACAGAGCCATCAGAGTAGAAAAGAGGAGGGAAGGATGATGAGGTAAAGTTGTTAGAAAGGTTTTTGGCAAGGTGCCAGAAGGAGCGAGAAGAATTCGAGTTGGAGAGTTGGGAACATTTAGCACGGATGAAATTGTTTTTAGCAGAGCGAAGAACAGACTTAGCACGATTCCGGGCAGAAATATATAAAAGGTGTGATTCAGGGGTGGGTTGGCTCCGATACCTCTTATAGGCCCTCTCCTTGTTGCGGACAGCATTAGAACAAGCGTGATTAAACCATGGCTTTCTTGCATTAGTCAGAGGATATGAGAAAGGAATGTACGCTTCCATGCCCGAGAGAATAACCTCCGTAACGCCCAAGGCACACTCAGATGGCTCCCGGCCAAGGAAGCAATAATCATTCCATGGAAAATCAAAGAAGTACTGCCTGAGGGCCTCCCAATCTGCAGCTCCAAAGTGCCACAGGCGGCGTTTCTTTGGAGGGTCCACAGGCCGTACTGGAGCGATTGGACATGTTAAGGTAATAAGATTATGATCGGAGGAGCCCAACGGAGAGAAAAGATGAACAGTGTAAGCAGAAGGATTAGTTGTTAGGAAAAGGTCAAGTATGTTGGAACTCTCTCCAAGGCGGTCAGGGATACGGGTAGGGTACTGTACAAGCTGCTCTAGGTCATTAAGGATAGAAATGATGTAGGCTTGTTCACCAGGTGGATCAGTGAAAGGAGAGGAGAGCCAAAGGTGGTGGTGAACATTGAAATCTCCTAGAATGGAGATTTCAGAGAAAGGAGAAATGGATAGAATGTGTTCCATCGTAGAAGTAAGATAGTCAAAGAATTTTTGATAGTCAGTAGAATTAGGAGATAAGTAAACAGCACAGATATATTTAGTCAGAGAAGGAAAGCCGAAGCCAGAGAGTAGAGAATTCAGAAGAATCAAGTTCAGGAACACGAGAGCAAGACAGATCGTTGCGTACATATACGTAACAGCCACCTTTGGCTTTGAAACGAGAATAGAGAAAGTAGGAGGACACAGAAAAGGGTCCGCTGTCAGTTGCCTCAGACAGCTGAGTCTCAGTGAGAAAGAGAAGGTGAGGTTTAGAGGAGAAGAGGTGGTGCTTGACAGCGTGAAAGTTAGAGGAAAGGCCGCGAATGTTACAGAAATGAAGAAGGAGTGAGTCAGACAGTGGTTCCAGGCAGTTCTTCTTTGAGTCGTCACTGGGAGAGGGGCGGATGGTGGGGGCATTTATGGTCCCCCTCCCTGGGGACTCCGAGGCATGATTTTTGTGCGCCATTTGGAGCCAGCTGATCCAGTGTTTGGGCCTTGGCCTTTGATTGACGCTGCTACTGTGAGTGAGGCAATAGGCAGGATGCGGGTGGGGAAGGCGGCAGGTGTGTCTGGGTTGACTGCCGAAATGTTGAAGGCCTCAGGAGATATTGGGGTGAGGTTAGTCACTGACCTGATAAATATGATTATATATGAGTTTGTTGTCCCAGATGATTGGCTGAAGAGTGTAATTGTAAATGTGTAGATTGGCTGAAGAGTGTAATTGTAAATGTGTACAAAGGGAAGGGTGATGCCCTGGAAAGGGGAAATTACAGAGGTATAAAGCTCTTAGATCAGATAATGAAAGTAATGGAGAGAGTTCTAGAAGGTATGATTAGAGAAAGAGTGAATATCAGTGAGATGCAGTTTGGGTTTATGCCAGGCAGGGGGACCACTGATGCCATATTCATTGTTCGACAGCTTCAGGAAAAATATATTGGCAAGAAAAGGGAATTGTATTTTGTTTTTGTTGATTTGGAAAAGGCCTTTGACAGAGTCC
>JAGKTI010004589.1:2511-16853 GCA_018397915.1 Birgus latro
CTGTGTGTGTGTGTGTGTGTGTGTGTGTGTGTGTGTGTGTGTGTGTGTGTGTGTGTGTGTGTGTGTGTGTGTGTGTGTGTGTGTGTGTGTGTGTGTGTGTGTGTGTGTGTGTGTGTGTAAATAAAATAAATAGCTTTTATCTGACTTAATCAAGGTTCGTGGAGCTTCTGAAGGACAGCTGATTTATTTTTATTTTTTAACTGGGTAACAGGTATGCACACAAAGGCGTGGATCTGATTTTGAGAACAATCAGAGTCAAAGGCCAAGTGCAAAGTACAACTCTTGTGTACGTGTTTGTACAAAAATAAGAGTTTTACCTTATCTCAACCAAACTTGGTGGAAAGGATGTCTGTCATGTGGCAAGGTCGACATAAACGGTTTTATCCAATTTATACCAAACTATGTGGTAGGGTTCAGGGTAAGGCAAGAATGATGAGATTCGATTTTGAGAACAGCTAATGGTCCAATGTATAAGGCACGATAAACTATGTCTTGATCTGATTCAGACCTGACTTTAAAGTCAATTACAAAGAAAAGGCAAAGGACAAAGCCACATGGCAAGGTAAATTTAAATAGTACTGAATGGAATTAGACCAAACCTGGTGGAAATGTTGAGGGTAAGGAATCTTGCTTTAAAGATAAAAGCCAAGGCATTTACTCATGAGTGCGTATAGCCTGCCATACTAAAAAACTAAATCAGTAACCCTCTGGAAATCGGAAGCCTACCAACGCAGCTTCGCCAAAATCGAAAGAAAAAAAAACTTAGGATTTTGCTGTTTACTCCTACTAAGTTAAATATCATGCTAACATTCAGAAGCCTGAAGTCAGGAGTATTAAGTTGGTGAAGATCCTTGAGTATACCAGACCTCTGAAGACTGTCTAATAGTTACCCGTTCTTTATATTGAGGGTACGATAGAAAACGGCGAAAAATGGCAAGCTAAAAGTAGAAGTTACGATAATTTTTTCTTGCAAACTCCTCTGGCAATCTGAGGCATATCATTGCGGTTTCACTTACATTTTTAACAAACAAGCTATATATCCCAGAATACTGCCATCAAAATTTGGATACAATTTGCCCACATGATTTTGAGATCACACACACACACACACACACAGATGCAGGTCATTACAATATTGCCTTGCTAGGTGGGCGATAATAATCAAAGGACATGGTCACAATATAAGAATAAATTTCAATTCATTAATGTATTAGCAAAATATCTAAGACAGTTTTTCTCCGATTTGGCCTAAACTAAGTGTAATGGCTGAGTATTAACCATCTACTTTTTTTTTTTTTTTTTTTAGAACAACAGGTCAAAGTCAGGGTCTCTTGGCATGATTAGCATAAACAGATATGAGTCTGACCAACTTGATGAACGCGCCGAAGGTAAGTTAAGAACAAAGAGATTTCACTTTGAGACAATCAATCAAAAATCAAGGTCTGCATAGGGTCAGGGAAGAGTTCGACCAAAGTGTGTCTGTGAGATTAAAGTAACTAAAACTGTTTTTATCTAATTCTGGGCACTCTTGGTGAAAGAGCTGAGGGTCAGTTAAGGGGTTGACCTATTGTTATTGAAAACAACAGGTAAGGGGTCAAGGTTATATGGCTGGGTCAATTTAATCAATTTTTATCCATTTTAAACCAAACTTTTTGGAAAGGCTCAGCGTAAATCGAGGATGAAGAGATCAGATTTTGAGAGAATCCGTCAAGAGCTGAGGTCACAGGGAAAGATAGATGATCGATGTTACAACTCAGTTTTGAATCGACTCTGGTAACAATGAGTGGAATGATTGAGGGTCATCCACAGAGGAAGAGATTCACTTCTGAACAAGGTCTTGTAAGACACCTTTGATCCGATTTAGGCTAGACTTCGTGGAAGGCTTGAGGGTCGGGCAAGAACTCGAATTTTGAGAATTGGACAAACATCAAGGTCACAAGGCAGTCAAATCCTCGACCCTAAGGCCAACTGCAGGTTACGGGTGTTGCATTTTCCCAGTGCCCTTTTTTTTTTTTTTTTCGTGGCGAATGAGGCCACTGCCCCAAGGCAACACCATCTGCTGACCAACTCCTTCCCTGCTGCCTTTAGGTCCAGGCAGGCAAGACTGTTGTCTGCAGTGATACACTATTGGAACGAATCAAGAGACCTGACCCCTAGTGTGACTTTCCTCCAGGCTTCCACTCCACTCTCTCTTCTTTTTCCATTCCTATTATCTATTCTCCCCGTTTGGGATGTGATGCAAGTCTTGCAATAAGATGGTCAGAGAAGTAGGAGAAGCAAATGAATTACGTTAACAGGGGGGAATAATGGTAAGAAAGGAGGATTTGGAGACGAGAGCAGAGGAGGAATGGGGGAGAGAGAGACTATACTCAGTTTTTTTTTTTTTTTTAATCGAGGCGAAGATGCCTTCAAGGGTTGGTGATGACTGGCTGAATGCAACATGTCCGAACAGCATTTAATAATCCAAATTTCCTCCTCAGATATATGTTGTCAATTAATAATGCTAACAAGTAAAGAGAGTATGAAGTAATGTTGCATTCACCCAGTCATCACCAACATGTCAAGTGCATCTTCGCCTCGTAAAAAAAAAAATAAGTATAGTGGAAAAGGACGAGAGAGAGAGAGAGAGAGAGAGAGAGAGAGAGAGAGAGAGAGAGAGAGAGAGAGAGAGAGAGATGGATACAGACCAAAACAAGTGAAAAGCAAGTTAAATGTTGATACAATAACATGATAAAATGCAAACAAAGATAAAGATGAGTTACACAGACACACCAATTAGAGACTCAAGAAGAATATGGGGGGATAAAGCAATTATGGCAAGTTTGAACGATAGGAAACTAAAGAAAGGAAAAGGGAAGGAAGAAAGTGAAACATAAAGATAGGACGAGGAGACAAGAGGATGACGGGGAACACCAGTAAATCAACTCATTATTGGTCCAAAAATTCACCTCAGCCGAAAAAATGCATCATTGACAAGGTTATTTTGAATTACACAATTGAGGACGGGGAGGACACGCACGATTAAATGACTCCGGCCCATAGAAATGTAAAAATACTGTTTTGTGATTCTCAGGGAAATAATCAAAACACGATGATGGGAACTGACTCTTCCACATCCCCAACTCAGCCTCACCTCACACCGTGAAACTTTTTTGCGCCACTGGGAATCAAGAGTGGGATTCTCAAAGACATTTACGTTCGGTTCCCTAACATAACTTATTTTTAACTGCGGCGAAACCGACAGGTCTATAAGTGGTACACCTGTTTTTTTTTTCCCTCAAGGAAAGTTCGAATACCTGCTTTTGGAAAACTATGAACGATTTCCCTTTGAAATACAAAGCTAACCAGTTTGAAATTTTGAGTTGATCTGACATGTCAGCTGTTGCATGGCTGCAATAGTTTCACCGCATATCTATGAAGATAGTCTCTTTTTGTTACAGGAACTAGAGACACGGGCTCCTTTCTTAGTTCTTCCTGCACAAATATAACCTACGAATCTTTTCTTCTCTCGTAGGTGAGAGTTGTGTTTTGTAACAGGTACAGGAGACATGTGAAGCCATGGCATTCTCCTTTCCTTGTCCCTCCTGAAAAAAAAAAAAAAAAATTCAAGTTATGATAGAATCGATTGCAAATATGCTTGAAAATCCCACCCATCCAGTGAATACAAGGACAATTCACTTAGGGACGCACTTGTAAAAGATCATAAGCACTTGTTGCGATATATACGCCTCCATTACAGTTAACCATTACCATACATCGCTTGGTTTTGCATTTTGTCAATCTAGCATTTGTGTAAATTTGCATATGAAGTGTCTGACAGCTGAATGAGTAAAGAGAAACGGATAGGCTATACAAGCAAACTTATGCAGTACTTAAGCTTAGGAGAGTTCAACAAAATCGGGCGTTGGTGTTTCAACGAGAGGTGGTGTTTACAGAAAACTAGTAAGTATGAAGGGAAACTACGTGAATATACTGAAGTTGTGCAACTTTCTTATTGTCTTGGCTAATGTTGTAATATTATTAATTGTTGCTACGCCTTCTATTACTGTTAATTATTATGCCTACTCTCGAACTGATTTTGACATTGCATATAAGTATGTTAACGTTAACGTATATAAATTAACATAGATCATTACTTCTGAATTTATCGTTATTCATATTACAAACTCATTCGTACGTTACAAATTATGTTACTAGCCGTTTACTTGATGAAATTTGCAGTTTTATCTTTATCTGCACGTTAAATTACATGAGCTTTCCACCGTTTCGTTCGCTTTGTTTCATTTATATGCATGCGTCGGTCTTGGTCACCTCCTGGCAGCTCTCCAAGCTGCTCGATCTCTAGCAGGCTCTCTATTCAGTCCCTTACCCATGGCGTCACACTGTACGACCTGCGTCTTCTTCGGTCTGTCTCTCGCAACTCTACCCTCAACGTTCATGCTTCTAACCCTCCGCAACCATTTGTCATCCTTCAACCTCTCCACATGCCCAAATAATCTCAGCCTACCCCTTCTCATAACATCACTAAAACATTTTAGTTCCATCCTTCCTTTCAACTCTTCAACCCCCCCCCCCCCTCCCGCCTGTCATTCAACACAACACACCCATTCTCTGTACGCTTACGCCTACGAATATCGTTCTCCTTTACTGTCCATGTCTAACTTACAGCATTACACTCCCAATACAAGGTGCAAACAAGGACTCTTTAGCACGGAGCGGGACCCCTCTCAATATTAAGAGAGACAACCCCTTAAACTTCTACCTACCTTCCTTACCCTCGTTACCAAGCTAGCTCCAACTCTACCTCCAACATATGTCTTCCCCCAAGTAACAAAACCTTCCACGCACTCAAGATCCTAGCCAGCAAGATTAATAAATTCCCACTATCTCCTGCATACTCTCCATTACGTACAGCACACTCAAAATCAGCATTATTTTGAAGCCACCTATAATGAAACTACATATCTTCTACACCCACTAATCACAAACACTGCACAAAATGGAGTTACTACCAACAGCTTTATGTCAAACTGTGCATGGCCATACTACTGCTTTGAGAGTACCATCACCTGCCCCAAATATCATTACTTTTGTTTTATTCACGTTTACTCTCAAACCCCTGTACCCCATTCCATCTCTCTACCTCCTAAATTTTTCCTCCGCTACTCTCTCATTCTCCGCGATCAACACCGTCATCAGCATACATGCGAATTATTTACCACATGTGGCGTCGAACAAACGAAGCAGCAACATCCCTTGATAAATGTACATATCGACTCATGGTCTCCGTCTGCCTTTCTGTCTCTTCACTGACCCTTAGGGCAATATGGTTTTGTTAATTACGGAAACATTAAGAGCGTGTAATAAGACTAAGGATGACTGCCACTGGCAGAAGAAGCAGTCGTAATACATGACAGAGGATAAACGGACACTATAATAGCTGTACTACGACCGTCGCGAATGTGAAGTGCAGTTAACAGTAGGTGCGAAATCGTAAACTGTAAAGAGCTTGTATACTGATCAAGGAAGGATGGAAGAGACTGCACAATGATTCATCTGCAGTAATATTTTTAGTGTATAGAAAACCACATATTTTGTCATCTTGAATTATACTGAAGGAATTATCATCATTTGTGTAATATTATTATTATTATTATTATTATCATCATCATCATCATCATTCGGACCTCCTTTCCAACCCTAGGGCAGGGTGAGGAGTACCAACGTCCAGACAATGGGCCACGCTCTCATTCACTCATCATTCAAGCCTCCAGAATCCTGGCTCTATTTGATAGGCAAAAAACTTTCACCACATTCTGTAGCTTCACATAAATGTATCCAATAGAGTCAATCGGAAAGCTGTCACGTTAAAATGGGGTGCCAAATCCCTGATCATGCACTTCTTCTCACAACATTCATCTAGCCATCTCCATCTCTTGTCAGTCCCCTAGCCCCACCGACTTCCATACCTCTCTTCCTCACACATTCATCCACCATATCCCTCCACCTTCTCCCTGGCCTACCTCGCCTCCTCCCTCCCTCAAATTTGCTCAAATATATCTTTTTCATCAGGCTGTAGTTATCCATTCTCTCCACGTGACCATAAAATCTCAATACACTCTCTTCGATTCTGGTGTCCACAGACTTCCTCATTCCGCATCTTTCACGTATCACATTATTTCGCATCCTATCCACCCTCTGTACTACACATACATTCCTCAGCAGTCCCATCTCCACTGCTCTCACTCCTAACTTTTGATTTTCATGCCACACCATAGTCTCACATCCATATGTTAAAGTTGGCACTAACACTCCTTCATGTAATCCTCGCGCAGATGCAACACTCAAGTCTCTGTTTCTTAGCGAGGCCTCCATAACACCAGCTCCTTCCCTTCCTTGTGTCACTCTACTTTCAACTTCTTTTACACAGTTTCCTCTCTTTTCTATCCCAGTACCCAGGTTTTTGAACTCTCTAACCAATTCCAGCCTCTCTCCATTCACTGAACTCTCTCACCAATTCCAGCCTCTCTCCGTTCACTAACATCATACTGGGATTCACCTCCTCTCTCGATTACCACCACTACTCTTTTCTACATTTACTCTCACGGCACGACGCTCACAGACATCAGCACAACTCTGCACTAGTCTACCAAGTTCTTCTCTGGAATTTGCAAGTAACATTGCATCATCAGCATACAACAAATTTGAGATATTCCATCCATCATTCATTACCAACGCCATCCCTCTCTCCATTACCCGTGCTTTTACTTCCCTCATCACCCCATCCATATATATATTGAACAACCATGAAGACTCTCACAACCTCGTCGCATGCCCACACTGATCGTGAACCATTCATTTAGATGCCCATTTACCCTTACACATGCCTCACAACCATCAGAAAAACTTTTGACGGCGCCTAGCAGCTTACCATCTACACCGTACATGCGCAAAACCTTCCAAAATCCATTGTCTACTTTGTCGTATGCTTTTTTCTGATCTATAAATGCCAGAAACACCTTTCAGTATTTCTCACAAGCCTTCTCCACTATCTGTTTCACTGCAAATATTTGATCCACACATCCTCTGCCACTCCTAAAGCTACCCTGTTCATCACTCGCTAGGACTTCCGATATCTCTCTCTTACTTTCTCTATAATAACTCTTCCATATACCTTCCCTAACACACTCAATAAACTTATATCACGATAATTCTTACACTCACTTCGCTCATATTTATTTTTGTATAGGGGTACAGTCACAGCCATTATCCACTCTACTGGCACAGTTTCACTCATCCATGCCTTCTTACATATCTCCAACAAGCACTTCATTCGGCTCCCTCCCCTACACTTTATCATCTCTGCATACACCTCATCAACCCCAGCTGTTTCCCATTTTTCAGCCGCTTCACAGATTATCATGCTAGGGGACTGACAAGAGATCGAGCCGGCTGAATGAATGTTGTGAGAAGTAGTGCATGATCAGGGATCTGGCACTCCTTTTAACGTGACAGCGTCCGGATTGACTCTATTGGATGCGTTTAAGTAAAGCTACAGAATGTGTTGAATGTGTTTGGCGTATCAGATACAGCCAGGATTCCGGGGGCTTGAACGATGAGTGGACACGTGGCCCATTGGACCGGGAAAACTTAGGCTGTCTGGACGTGCTGCTCCTCAACGTGCCCTAGGGTGGGAAAGGAGGTCCGGATGATGATGATGATGATGATTATCAATATTAATATTATCATTTTTATTATTACCTCCGCCAAAGAGGTTATGTTTTCATCCCTGTCCGTTTGTTTGTTGATTGGTTGGTTTGTAAGCAAGATTACACAAAAACTACTGGACAGATTTCCACGAAACATTTAGTTTTGATGCGGATCCAGATCAAGGTGCGGATCCAGGATTTTTTTTTTTTTTTTCACTTTCTTTAACATTGCGAGATAGGGCGTTTTTCGACATTTTCGTAAATTTTTCAGTGAATATTGCATGGATCTTGATGGGAGGGGGAAGGCATATTTAGGAAGTTGGTAACTACCAATGTGTACAAGGCATATTTAGGAAGTTGGTATCTACCAATGTGTACAGTTTGGCGCGGATCCATATAAAATTCTGGATCTAGCGGATTTAAATATGCTTTTATAGGGGGGGGGGGTAGTCTCTTTCCTGCTGCATATTGGGCCTTGGAGGAGGTATGCGCTCAACTGAGTGCCATTCTAGTTGTTGTTATTATTATTATTATTATCATGACTACTGCTATTATTACTATTGCTATTATTACCTCCGCCAAGGAGGTTATGTTTTCACCAGTGTCCGTTCGTTTGTTGGTTGGTTGTGTGGCTTGTGAGCAAGATTACACAAAAACTACTGGACGGAGTTCCATGAAACTTGGTAAAAGAATGAGCCTTTGCCCAGAACACACTCCATTAAATTTTTATGAGGATCTGGATAAAGGTGCGGATCCAGGATTTTTTTTTTTTTCATTTTCTTTAACACTGCGAGATAGGGCGTTGGCGGAGGTATGCGCTCTACTGACTGCCATTCTAGTTATTATTATTATTATTATTTATGTTACTATTATTATTATCATTATTATTTTTATCATAATTATTATTATTACTATTATGAGCAAGCTTTCAGAATAATTTTATACTTCGCTCACCGGTAATTGGAAATCTCCCGACACTGCNGCCAGCTCCACCAAGGTGAGCGTTTCGTCCTCCCCCACAGGCGTGTGCAGGACGTAGGATTCCTCACAGTTGTCAAGGGTGAGTTTCTCTTTTTCGCCCGGCCTGCTGTCCTGGCCCTCAGCCCACCCGTGACCGTATGTCCGGCTCTCCATATCTGAAGTAGTGAAGGGGCAAAGTCACAGGGGGATCAGAAGGAGGGTATGGCAGTTGCGAGACAAAGACGGTCAAGTAAAAGATATTGATAACAGGCACTGTAGTGATGTAGGTTGTAATTTGATTGGTGTCGACTGACGTTTGTTTGTAAGCTCCAGCACACAACCTCAGCGGCTGTCAGTGGGACCTGAAACTGTCAAGAACTTCACTTGAGCATGAAGCCAATGCCAAGCCGATCAAGCCACCAAGTTGCCCCTTTGGTGGTGCACAGGCGGAATGTTGGCCCGAGTGTAGAAAGTGAGAGGAAAAACAGGCCCGTGTTCAAAGTGGCACAGAGTTTTTTGGCAATGCATTTTGAATACTACATCTTAACATTCTCTTGTATGTTTAGTTATTTTTTGTATCTAAGTAGTTTACATCAACATCATACTGATGTCAAAAGTAGAACAAATCGCTAAGAAAGATGTGTTATGAAAGCCCCAAAGCCACATATACAAAACAAAGGACACCTCTGAGAGTCGCACCCACTTCTGCAGTATTGTAAGGGGAAAGAAATAATTTACATGAGTGGTAGAGGGACGACCCCCGGGGGTCCCACTCTCTGTTAACTCTGGTCTGGGTGACGGTCTACTAATGCGAAAAATTTCATGTGTCTACATAAAAACTATAGGTCCACATGGCCAGTCCCCTCCAGTGCAGGGATGGCCATGGGGGGCCCCACTTTGCCTAAAACATCGTCAGGATGAACGTCTACCAGTATGCAAAATTGTGTGTCCCTAGATTAGAAACCATTGTCAAGCTTTAACCAGGACCCCTGAGGGTCGCCTCCTCTTCCCCGCTCCCATGAGGGGTAGCCTTTGGGACATCACCTTGCCTAAAATGTGGCTCCTAAGAATGATATACTATTATGCAAAATCTTGTTCTCAGGTTAAAAAGAAAAAAAAAGAAAAAAAAACTATGGCACTGTCCCCCTTGGGAGCCGCCCGCCTCTTCCCTGCATGAGGGGTGGCCTTTGTGATTTCAACCTTCCTAAAACGTGGCCATAAAAAAAATCCACTATCTATCTGTCGATAGCCAGATGCCTTAATCCCGTAAGGGGTGGCCACAAACAAATCGCCCCCATGTCGCCAGGACCCCGGCCATTTCGTTGCCCCCCCCCCCATAACACACCCCTCTCATATACCTCACCACTCCATCCCACCGTCTCATCCTTGGTCTTCCCATCCCTCTCCCCCTCTCCACCTCACTCACATGACTAGTGTCCTTCCCACATGGTCCAAGCTTCGCTTCCATACATGAGGGTTAGTATCACAATACTATACTATCATGCAGCGACTTTTTTACTTCCATGCTCACTTCCCTATTTCTTATCACTGCTCTCAAAGAACAATCTTCCTTCCCCGTTGTACTCTTTCAAGAACTTCATCCTCTAAATTTCTGTTCTTACTCATCACACTATCCAAGTACTTAAAACGCACTCACATTTTCCATTTCCTCATCATCCTACCTCACTATACATTCAATGACTTCTCTCTCTCGATGATCACAACTTTACTCTTCCCTACGTTCACCTTTAGATTTCGTTTCTTAAACATTCTCCCTAACTCATTCACCAAGACTTGAAGTACCTATTCGTATTCACTTATCAATACAGTAACATTTGTAAACAACAGAACAGGATGTTTCCAAACACTGCACTCTCTCATTTGGGCCACTCCAACATCCCCTGCTCTACATTGTATCTCTTTTATAACCCCATCCATATACAGACTGAACAACCATGGAGAGATGACACATCCCTGTTTCAATACAACATTCAGATAGAAAACTTCATTCACTTCTTCATCCACACACACTGCAGCCCTCGTGCCCTCATATATACTCTCCACGGCATTCATCAGCTTCCCATTTGCTCCATATATTCTTAATATTTTCCACATACCTTGTCAATCCACTCTGTCATATGTTTTCTCCAAATCCATAAAGGCCGCATACAACTTCTTTCCCTTCTCTAGAAGCTTTTCCACTAAAGACCTAAGAAAGAGTATCTGATCTACACTTTTCCCTTCCTGAAATCTCCCTGTTCTTCGCCTACTAATTCATCTGTTATTTCCCTAACTCAGTCAATAAGTACGGTATCCTACAATATACTTTTCCTATTACACTAAGAAGACACATGCCCCATGATTACCACACTTTTCCCCCCTTTTCCTTATACAGGGGAATAATTATACCTGACTTCCAATCCTCCAGGATTCTGCCTTCCTCCCCAGGCCAATCTGCACATCTTCCACATCCATTCTACTGCCATCTCTCCCCCATGCTTCAGCATTTCACCACCCACTCCATCAATTCCTGGGTCTTTCCACATTTTGACTTTCTTCGCTGCTGCCACTACTTCCATCCTACTGATCTCTTCCTCCCTTCTCATCTCCCCGCTTATACTCGCGTTCATTTCTTTCTCTGCATTTAGCAAATTCTTAAAGTGTTCTCTCCATCTGCTCACTTCTTCTCCCTTCTCCAGTAGCAACTGTCATTTTTATCTTCCGCTCCCCTACCCAATTTGTAAAAAATTTCATATTCTTGGGTAAGAAAAACTATGGCACTGTCCACCCTGGGGGCCGACTCACCCCGCCCCCCGGCCTGTGGGGGATGGTCATCCGAGATCACACCCTGCCTAACACTTGATAAAGGTAAAGGCAATATGCAAAATTTCGTGTTCCTAGGTTAAAAATTATGGCCCTGCATAATGGCTTTGCTGACTCTCCATAGTTGGCCGTCTTTGTGGGTGCACCAAAAATACATTACAATGGATCATTGCGAATACCTAAGACGGTCTAAATCAGTTTGCCTGCTAATTCGTCTGGGGTGAGTGATAATATGACACGAATATACAATGGTCCTGGGACGGAGTAGCTCAGTTAACTTCCTATTTTCCCTGGAGTGCATGAGTGAAATCACATAACGAGAAGAGAGAAAAAGAACCACTGAGGATTCCTGGGACTGTGTAGATCAGTTCTCTCCTGTTTTATCTGGGATGAGTAAGAAAAAAAAATGTAGTGAACACAGATAAAAGGTCGATTGCGAAAACTTAAGACGGTGCAGATTTGTGACCTCATACGGGAATCTCCCCTGAAATGAATGAAAAAAAAAAACAGAAAAGACAAATAACTGCTGTGGGTACCTGGGACGATGTAGATTTGTTCTGTTCCTGTTTCGTCCGAGGTGAGGGTGAGTGTGGAGGGCTTGGAGGAGTAGTAGGTGGCGAGGGTGCAGGTGAATGGCTCCCCCGTGGCGGTGAGGGCGGGACATGTCAACCCCAGTCTGGTTGTGTCAGAGTACACCAACACCAGCAGCCCAGCCCTCATGCCAGACCTCGGCTCGGTTACTGTTAGGGAAAGGTTGTGGTGAGGAGAGAGGAAAATTAACAAAAAAACAATGTCTAAAACTATGATACTAACAGAATACTTGCCCCGCCGCACACTGCTTCAAGTTAGGTTTTAGTTCATGTTCGGTTTGGAGAAAAATGTCTAGGTGTGTAAGATGTGGGGGAAAAAAAAAAAAGTCAGGAAGGGGTTCAGGAGCGTGTGAGTTGAGAAATGTTGTGAGGGAAGATAGGCAGTTATAGACTAGATTTGGAAGCTATGTAGTCTGGCCTGGATACAAGGAAGAGTGGCAAGAGTGGAAGGTATAGCTAGTTGTACTCTTCTATATGGGCAAATGTGATAGTAGAGGGAATGTGGTAACAGCTTAGGCATCTGACTGTTGAGTGTGGATGAAGGATGTATAGCAGAACACGGATTGAGATAGTGAAAGCAATTACAGAAAAGTTTGTGCATTAGGAGAAGGATGGATTCAGAGAAGGCAGAGAATGTGATCATCAGATATCTGAGCATAGGTGTCTGGATCACACTATTTGGAAGTGGACAAAATGTTGTTTGTAGCATCTATGGAAATAAAGCTTGGACACTGTTGCAAGGACAAAAGACAAGAGTGAGAGGAGTGGAAATGAGTTACTTGAAAGGAGCATGTGGAGTTAGGTGTTA
Organism: Birgus latro; assembly: GCA_018397915.1. NCBI lineage: Eukaryota > Metazoa > Arthropoda > Malacostraca > Decapoda > Coenobitidae > Birgus > Birgus latro. The sequence continues at coordinate 15,402 of JAGKTI010004589.1, forward strand.
TAGGCAGGCAAATGGGAAGGTGAAGTAATGCTGTGGTGTCGATGTGCATAAGCTTGAACGTGTTATTAAAAGTACCTTGAGATGGTCTGGCCATTTGGAAAGAGTGGAGAATGAGAGAATGACTAAAATAGCGTACGAGAGTGATAGGAAGGGGAGAGGGGGGGAGAGGGGGAGAGAGAGGCCGAGAACGAGGTGAAGGGATGGAAAGATGAGGTATATGAATGACTGTGATCTGAGTAGGAGGGAGGTCAGACTGATGGTGGACAGGGTGACATGGAGACGATCTGTTTATGACCACCTCTTCCGGGAAACAGACAAACAGACAGAAAGACAGACAGGCAAACGGACAGAGAGGCAGAACGACAGGATAGATCGGCAGGTGTTGTAGAAGGTACTGGGAGCATATGGGGTGGAAGATACAATACTCAAAACTACAGAGTATGTATGATGGAGTAATATTATCTGTAAGAATGGATTGTACATTAAAGGAAAAATTCAGCTTGGCTCTTGGACTAAAACAGGGTTATGTCTTGTTATAATGGTTGCTGAATGTTTTTAAGTATGTGTACTGATGATGCAATGAATGATGAAAGCTAGGACGCTTGGTTAGCGAGTGATTCTGAAGAAAGAATGTGATGAGTGGGAAATGTCAACACTTCTGTTTGTACATGATTCAGTGATAACAGCAAATGTGGAGTGAGGTCTGGCAGATAAGTATGGCAGTGTGTGAGTGAAAGGCAAAAATTTAAAGGGAATGTAGAGAACAGCTATGTGGTGGTGCGTGAAGGAGGTAGAGACTAAGGGTTTTGACTGCATGATATGGATGTAGAAAATATGGATGTGCGGTGTTGAAGTGTTTAGGTAGCGCTTTGAACAAAGACTCCAGCATGGAGGATGAACCGAAGGAAAGGGTGGCAGGAACGTTAGGGTACAGATGGAAATGAGAATATAAGAGTACAGAAGGTATTGCATGACAACATATTAGAAATGATATACAGTTGTGTAGCGAGGACAGTGCTTGAGAAAGACGAATTAAGACAGAGCTGATGAAACAAATTACCTAAAAGGACCCGTGGAGAGACATGGATTGGATTGACAGATAGGTAAATTATAGGACTCGTGAACAGTGTGATCCTGGAGACTGATATTGAGAAAACGTAAATATTCTAAGGCGTTTTGTCCATATGAAGCAAATAGATAATGTGAGTCTGACGTGGAGAATGTACAAATATGAAAGGGAGGAGGGTAGAAGACGAGGGGAAGAATGATAATCAGTTGGCGTGATGGTATGAGAATATGTATAGCACGGTGGGGTCTCTTGGGATGAATGTCGGTACCGATAAGGGGCAGAATCTCCTGTAGGTCCTTACTGTCGAAGCCACCTTTCACAGTGTTAGGTAGCAGATGTACTCCCTTCGCCAACCATTGGTGTGAAATTCTCACTCTACATCA